>QTSX02007288.1:0-166392 GCA_014839935.2 Entomophthora muscae
ATAGTTTTTATCCGAAAAATAGTTTAACTAAGGGAAATAGTTATTATTAGAATTGGACTTCTCTAGACTGAACTCCAGGGGGTAATTAGCTAAGCATTGGAGCAGGTGGATAGTTATATTTCAAATATGGAGATCAGCTAATTTAAGAGTTTGTTCTACTCTAGGAGATAGCTTTTGATTATATTTATATTGGGCTTAGATGAATATAGTCATAATCTATAGTAGGAGTGTGTGATGGGTCTAGACAAATAAGGGATACTAATAGGATAAAGGGCTGGATTCTGAAGTTGATTCTATTAGGGGTTATAAAGGGATGTGATGTTGTTGGGAGATGACTAAGGAATGGTGGGGGTTATAGAGGCTAGATGTAAGAGATATGGGCAGTGATCGTTTGTTGGGAATGTCTTTTAAAATGAAATGGGGTTGTTTGTTGAAATATTAATTGTTTAAATAAACAGTGACTAGCTGCATGCAGTAAAGAGTGGATTAAAATCTTCAGGGTCCTTGGTGCACTGAGTGATCAATGCTGCTAGCTTGCAGGGGTCAATCTATTATCAGGGTGAGCTAAAGATTTGATGATTAATTTATTCCCCTTGGACATCTCAATTTGGTGAATGTTTGTAAATTGCCTAATGTTGGTATTTGGCTGCAGTGAAGTCATAGCATGAAACTGGTTACCAATTTCGTATTCAATGTTAAAATAAAATTTTACTTTAAAATTTCAACTTCAGCAATTGGACATCATTGGCGGGGTATTTGTTTATTAGTCGTCTGCGATGGCGGAGATTGGGCTGGAATCGGACAAATGTTGGGAATTAACAAGCTATGGAATTCGTGTTTGTGCAATTCCACTTGCAATGGAATCATGTTTCCTTGCTCAGCGTAGCATGTCATCCGTGCGGTGGATTTAATTGGTGGGATAGGATAGGATGTTTGGTGGAATTAAATTGATTGATTCGAGTGGGGATCCACGTTAAGGAACTTTGCACAAGGTTGACACCCCCGTGCTGCGCCAGGAGGGTACACATGTTTGACCATGTTTGCTAAATATTTAAAACCTGATTTCAATAATAATTCCTCCGCAAAAACAAAAGAAATTTAAAATCCTCCGTAAAAATCAAGCATTTACCCGCCACAGCAAAGAATTTAACCGCCGCTCGAAGTCACGATTTGTCGGCCAATCTCCAAGCAGCTGCAAGCGAATTCTACTCCCAGCGCTCATTTTACCACCAAATTTTACCAGCAAAGAGGTCGAAATTCGCCCAAAACCCAACGTAAAAGGTATTTAACCCAAGTTTATCTTAAAAGATACTCCTTTAATGGATCGTTCGGCATAATTCAATATCACCCCTGCTAAAGTTGCCCAACCATCATCCCCTGCCCTCCCACCAAAGAAATATAAATTCCATACCCCGACAACTTTTGGTAAAGGGTATAGGTTCCACGACCAAAAATATCTCCTTAAATTTAATCTCATGTTACGCATATTCTCCTAGTCTACGTATACCAAGAAGCTGATTCCACACCAATTCCTAAACCCAACTAACCATTGAATACCTGCCAAATCAATCTTTCTCTCTACACCCATCAATCCAAACCTAGAAGTTTACAAATTAAATCCTTGGAGCTATCCCTAAAGCACACCTCTCATGCTATAATTAACGTATAAATGATACCTGAACCATAATAAGAATAGCCACTAACTACATCATCCCCATTTAAGCTTCTAATTCATCTTATATCCTTTCTCCCTCAAAGCTAAGTTCTCACTCAAAAAAATAAAAACGTCGATAGCATTGCTGGCAATGATACTCTCCAAACAATGACTCTAGTCAAAGCTCACTCACTCCTCAATACCGTCATTAGATTGGACCAACCTTCAACTTATTGCCACCCTTTGATCCCAGCTGCTGGAGTAATCTTGATAGTTGTTCCCTCGTATTGGAACCCCCTTAAAAAGAACTTACCAAAGTAATCTTTAGATACTCTTATAGATGTAAAAGTATAATGCAGCATCAATCCCCAAAGCAGATCTCAATATGGCCATTTTACAACTAGCACCAAGAAAAGCTGAATCAGCTATAGATGGCCCTCAATCCAACCTAGAGAGGTCAAAGCCAAATCAAAATCAAAACTATCTTCTCCCCCAAATATTGGCTCAGGAAGATTCTCCAACTTACCAGGAAGCTCCCCGAGTAAGAAACTATACACCCACCTGCAAAATAAAGTCCAGCCAGGCTAGAAACCAACCCTTTCCAGAGTAAAACAATGGCAACAGTATCTTTAACACCACCAAAGATCACCTTATACCGGCTAGCATTCCTATCAAAGTCGGGTGAGCTTAAAAATCTCAGCCAACAGTATGGCTCAGGATGTAACATTTTTCCAGCTTGACCATCCAGAGGATATATACCAAAGAAATATTTGGACAGAAGACCGGGATAGATAGAACTTATGAGGGTAAGACCTCATGTATGGGGTTGATAACTGGTGCCATGAAAGTCTGAAAGTACTGCAGCTGATCTAAATTTAGTCCAGTATCTAGATTATGGAAGACAGCAGTCCATAAGGAATCAATAGATTAAGAATAAGTTAATAGCTTTATTAGGGTTAAAGCTATTACACTATAAAAGAGAGCCAACAATCCACATAAAGATGGCTTTGAGGTGTGATTCAGGTATTGTGTGGATAATAAATAAAACATTAAGGGGTCAACATCAGGAATTGGATTTGCTCCTAATTTGGGGACATTACCCATATTTTGAAATTGGAGCAGAGGGACCAATGGTGTTATATTCTTTAAGGGGCAGCTATACTGTAAGAGATTAGTTCAAACCAGTTGTTGAAACAGCAGGCTCAATTTGCCAACAAGGTCCCAACTAAGCAGGGTTGTGACCTGAAATCTGACTTTCCATTGACCCGTAGCCAAACAAGGAAGTCAACTCAGGTTTCAAAATCCAACAACATGAACAGATAATGATCCCTCATGGTGGATACCTCAATTTGGCGCTTGACTCATTACCAGGATCAAGCCACCCCCTTCACTATCCAAGATTGTGATCAACAAAATCATGTTCCTGTTATCCATTGATTCACAATAGCTATATAATAACTATCTCTTAATAAATATTATTATCTAGCTTCTAAATATTTTTTCCTCTTGTAACTCTTCTAAAACAGCACAGTTACAACACAGTTGAACTTATCATTATCATTTCCTGGCTGACTCTTGCTACCAAAACCTTCATGGGATAAAGCTTTGGCAAGATTTACCTCAAAGGGGGCAAATTTATGTGACAACACTTTGTTGTCATCATGCCATCTGGCCATAATCTCAACAATTTTTTCTTCCCTTACCCTGAGCGCTTCAATCTCTTGGTTTGTATCATGTTTCACCTGCTGCATAATCTCATCCAACCTACCAGCAAGTTCCACAAATCCCAAGAATAGACTTTATTTCCTTGTGTAAGTGTTCCTTCATTGGCAAAATACTCCAAATAAAGTTCCTCAAAAGTCAACTTGACTTTAACTAATTACTCCACCAGAAACATATTATCTACCTTGAAGTCCCCCCAGGCAGCTTCCAGGGATCTTTTAAGAACCTCTTTACAAGCAGCAGCAGTTTATACTCTTATAAATCCAAACTTTATCTTTTCAAATGTTAATTGTGAAGAAATAAATAGGAAAGCAAGATGAGTGGAAAGGGTCATATTTTGGCTTGAATATATTTATTTAATGTTTATCTGTTTTAACTTATATACCACATGGGGCATATTTGGATAAAAACTCCTCTGTTCAAAACATCTCCCCTGGATTTCAGTCATGTGGTCTATGACAGCACGGCATCATTCAATTAAGATCATTATCCAAAAGATCTTCACACTCTCAACCTATGAGGATGTGCCTAATATATTCCAGAATCAACTGATTCATTTTGTTGAAATGTATTGTTTCAGATTGATGCATTCCAGGCTTTCAGCGCCAAAACCTGGGGGAACCTACATATTCCTGATCCAAGCCGTCGTTGTTCCAACTGGGAACCAGCTGATCAATCCTGAATACCAAGTCACCATGGTCTAACAATATGTTGCAAATCTGTTACTTGATCCCTTATCAATTATATTAATTACCATTTAAAGTTAATTAATTTGTTACAAAGACACTAAGTTTTTACTTGACACATTACAGTCCATTTTGGCCCTATTAATAAACCCTCATTTATCACATCCACAGGTGAATTTTAATCAACCTTCTCTATTAATTGAATTGTTCACAATACACCTAGTCTTTGAGCTTTAATTGGCCAATCTTGCCTTAATCTTTTCAGTTAGTACAGCCTAACTAGAAAACCAATATTTTATTATTTATTTCATATAGATACTAAGTTTCTGGGAATCTTTATCCCAAGAATCCCTAAACTTATCTATATAAAATATATAATAAAGACACAAAGTCTTACCTATATTGGCATATTTATTTGGCTAGATGCCTCCAGGTGGCTGTTGTATGGTCACACCATTCCTGTACATAACAATATGTGTAATTAGCCTTATACCCTGGAGTGTTTTTAGTTAAGATAAGGTTCAGTGTGGTCTGAATTAAGGCACAAGATTGTAGCTAGATGCAGGCTTGGAAGTGTGGAGCAGATATTACTGAGGTCAAAGTTGGAACTAGCCAAGCTCATCCCTAGCCCAGTTTAGATTCCAATTAGCCAGGGAGTAAATAAAAGTGGATAGATTCTCAGGGGTGTTGTAACTGTGCTGTTGTTGCAACCGAGTTTCTAGACTCGCCCGCTAACTTATCTTACAATACACAGGGGGCGCTTGATGAGCCGCCCCTTGACGTATCTAATGTTATGAAGTAATCTGATGGCAGGATTGAATGGCAGGTACTTCATCCTAATTAGGAGCGTTGCCCATTCAACCTGCTGATCCCCGCACAAGTTATTCCTTGGCTTCAAACCCTACATGGAGCTCCCCACTATGCCACCCCCTTGTGGCCTTGTGGCTTCCCCATATAGTATATTAATCACAATATTCTACAAAAAACAATACCTTATTCTTATTACTCTGTCCTTTCCTATTGGACTGTTGTCTTCCCCAATTCCAAATACTGAACTCTCATTGGTTCAGTTGCAGCACTGTTTTAGCAGAGTTACAAGGGGAAAAATATTTGGAAGCTAGATAATAATCTTTATTGAGAGATAGTGATTATATAGCCATTGTGAATCAAGGATAACAGGAACATGATTGTGTTGATCACATGGCTGGATGGTGAAGGGGGTGGCTTGATCCTGATAATGAGTCAAGCGCCAAATTGAGGTATCCACCGTGAAGGATCATCATCTGTTCATGTTGATGGATTTGGTAATTTGAGTTGACTTCCTAGTCTGGCTTTGAGTAGCTGGGTAATCAGATTGCGGGTCACAAACCTGCTTATTTGGAACCTTGTGGCGGGTTGAGCCTGCTGTTTCAACAGGGGAAACCAAGGGAACACTTCAGTTAAGGTGGTAGTGGTATCTACTACACTGTTAAATATATGTGATGGAAAAGTGCTAAAGATAGGTAGTCTGGAATCAAGGCTGGACCCTAGTAAAGAGGGGGTTTAAACCAAGCTGGCTTGGGATAAAAAGGGCTGTTGATGTACTTTAATTAAATATGTAATTATGGAGCTCTATGCTTATAAATCATTATGAAAGTTTCAGACCAATTTATCAATGAATGATACTTAGGGAGTTTGAAGGTGGATAAAAACTATATTAAGAGGCTGTTTAAGGAATTAAACATCATGTAGCATAAAACTGCTTTATATTAGTAAACTATACAGCTATCAAGGAGTTTAGAGTACTCCTATTTCTACACACAGCTTCATCTCATCCAAAGAAGATATCATTTTGGATCCTTCTCAAGGTACATCAACTGAGAAAAGATGGTTTTGAATAGCTATATAAAATCTGAATCATATAGCCATAGCTGTAGGTGAATCACATGGTGTAGTTGATGACATGGTTTCCACCACCTGAGTGCTGTTGGATGCTCCTGCCTTCCCATCAGGGCAAGTAAGCAGTGGTAGAGCTCTTAGTTGGGATCATTAATCAAAACCATGTCTAGAGAAATTGTGCAGTAGGGATGACGTACTTTAATGGGCATCCAAACAATTACTACCTTGAACTTTTTGATAAACCAAGGATGAGGATTTTTAAATCATGTATACTGAATTGGTTAAAGAAATGGCTTTCAGAAAGAAATTTAAAGAGTTATCTGTTATCAAATTGGCTGGGATGATGAATTAAAGCATATTAATAAACTGTCATTATCTGGCCCTAATGAGGGGACAGGTGATCCTGTTTGGTTAGGGATTGGATTTTTATAAAGATATCTCTGAAATTGGTACATTAAATTCTTGTAATTGGCAACTTGTCTAGAACTGTTATAGATGATATCTTTGGGCAGTATTTTTTATTCAAGTGAGGGAATTGAAAGGATATTGCTTAGGGAGAGAAAACAAATATAGCGTATTTGATAATGGACGTAGATTTTAACTTGAAGATGAGTGGTTGAAAAGGATGATAGGGGCGCAAGAGCAATTTTACATTATAGGGATCAGCTTTGTAGGGTGAAGGTAGTGTGTCTACCATGTATTTTTTAGTTTTTAGATGAATCCTTGGCAATAAGCTAGGGGTTTAACTTATGGTTTAATTAGTTTTTATAATGCTTTGAGATGGTAGGGGTTATACCCCTGAGTTTACAGAGGAATGGTTGCCAGGGATTTGTCATTGATGGGATTTTATTGCACTGGGGGGTTTGATTTTGGCGGCAGAAAGAATATATTGGCTATAATTAAGCGGCGGGTGGGTTTAAGGGTTAGTCAGGGTGATGTCGGTTGCGAATTTATTTTTAACATTGAGGAATGTATTTTAGATTCCGATCAGGGATGGGTGGCTTGGAAATGAGGATTTTAGTTCGAAATAGCTGGGTTGGATTTAGCGAAACTGGAATCTGTCACGTGGATGGATGGATGATTTGCCTTTATAAGGCAGTTCGTTTCCTTTTGGATGGAGCAAAAGAAATGCTGGATATTGGGTGACGGTATGTTTGGGCTAGCAGTGACATGAGATTTATAAAACATCGAAAGACAAACACTAATTTCGGAATGTTTGGTTTACTGGGGCATTGTCATTGGATTGAAATCAAAATAACAACAGAGCTTACCCGAAGCAGCTGTGCCCGATCGTGGATGATAATTTGTTTTGCTTTTAGATGCTGATATCATTGGTGTTTAAAATCAGTGCAGCCGAGTTCAACTACGTTTTTATGTACTCTGATTGAAATGAAACAATATCCCCAGATTAAAAATAAATATCAACTGTGATCGCTCCAGTGACACTTGCTCCGTGTATCACATTTCATTCATTTTAGCCGTGATTTTTGGAGACGTCATAGTGTGTCATCAATAGCCAAACCTCACATGTGTTTTAGCGTTGTCCAAACCATGGCAGATGAAATCTGCACAAGCAGTGATTTCGGTAGCTCCGCTTTAAGAGGGTAATATCAGCTCTCGTTTGTCTATCTGCAGTTGTATTTGGCGGATAATCAACAATTGGATTAAACATAAGTTTAATTTATCTGATTTCGAATCAGCCTTGTGGGCTAAGAATTCTTTAATCGGCATTTTAGCTAACGACCCGAGGTCTCGTTTGATCTGATATAGAAAAAGATTACTTCTCACGAGAACTTTGCAAGAGAAGACCTGTTAAAGCTATCTAGATCTGATAACGGAAATGGTGATTTTATATGCCTGTATATCTAGCGAATAAGTCTTCGATAAATAATAGGTTCATGAAATTTGCATTTATATTGTTCTAAGTTTATAGCTGTTACAATTGATTCAATGTCACAGGTTTGATTGGGAAATAATGCAAGAAGTTTTATTTGAAATAAGAATTTGTTAAAAATTGTTTTATTTTATTTTTTAATAACAAGCCGAAATTGATGAATATAATAAATGAAAACCATGCTATTACTAGTGATGTTGATCAAGATATCACCGCTACAAACATGATGGATTCTGATTAAAGCTATTGTTATCAATAAACCCATCCAACTATAGCACAAAGGGATATATTAGCTCAAGTTGTATGCAGCTTAACCCCATCGGACTTGTAAAAACACAAGTTAATTTTAATCTGATCCACAATAAATAATATTAAATCCGTAATTTAAACCCCTTCAGTTTCCTGTTGGCTTAAATTCCCAACCTTTAGATGGTAACACAGCGCCTCTAAACACCAAACCGGTTGTCAACCACCACATTTACAAATACTCGTCGCCCCCAAATAGCCAATTCAACTAATCCATTTGCTAGAATGGTTATATAAGCCAAAAATTAATACCGTCCCATTTACCTCCACATCTCTAAAGTCAAATTTTTCATGCTTAACCAACCACTTCCTTACCAGCCTAAGCGTGCCTTTCAACCAGTACATTTAAAACTAGCAACCAATAAAAAAATCGATCCCTGTACTATGGCACAAAAACAAGGGCAATAGTCATGTAGCTGGTTCCTACTTTTATAATAGATCATGGACAAGTTACACAGAGTTTAATACTGGCTAGGGCCATTTGACCATACTGTCATAACTGTGCTGTTTTAGCAGAGTTACAAGGGGGAAATATTTAGAGGATTGATAATAATCTTTACTGTGAGATAGTGATTATATAGCTATTGTGAATCAATGGATAAAAGGAACATGATAGGTGATCACACAGCTGGATGGAAGAGGGGGTGGCTTGATCCTACTAATGAGTCAAGCGCCAAATTGAGGTATCCACTGTGAGGGATCATCATTTGTTTATGTTGATTGATTTGGTAATCCAAGTTGACTTCCAGGTTTGGCTTTGAGTGGCTGGGTAATCAGATTGCGGGACACAAACCCGCTTGGTTGGAACCTTGCTGGCAGGTTGAGCCTGCGGTTTTGACACCCCCCCCAGCTGAAAGTTGGCCTCCTCAGGAGGCAGGTCATCAGGGGGGTTGTCAGGAGCCCAGGCGCCATATTGAACCAGTTGTTGTTTGGTGGCAGGCAGGGCAGTTTCTCGTTGCTTCTGTCTCACTTTGCAAGGTTGTAAGCAGTTGTGGTATAGCGTCTTGTCTTGCTTAAGTTTCCCGAGCCCTTGCACAAGGTAAGTGTTATTGTTGTTTACCTTTAGGATTATTGCTGGCCCTACTTTTTTGGGTTGTAGTTTGCTCTTGTTGACATTTATGACCCATACTTTATCCCCAACTTCATGTCTTTGACGGATGGGAATGAAGGTCTTTTGTAAGTGTTCCTTTTCTTTGGCTACTTGTTTGCTGTTAGCCTCTATTACTTGAGGATCAGAGCAAGGGGAGACTTGACTTGGGATTTCCAGTTTGGGTCCTGTCAATGCTTGAATGATATTAGAAAGTGTGCTATATACCAGTTCAAACGGGCTTTTTCCCTATGGATCTATTCACTCGGGTTTGGCACACAAGTAACGCAGTTGGTAGCTGCTTATACCAGTCTTCAGGTCTCCTGGCAGTGAGTTTGGCTAGGGCTTGCAAGAGGCTACCATTAAGCCGCTGTACGCGTTTATTGGCCTGTGGGTGGTATGGTGTTGTGACAGTGTGTTTGACCCCATTCTTGGTGAGGTATACATTGGTGTCTTTGGAGGTCAATTCCTTGCCTCTATTGATTATCAGGAGCTCTAGCTTTCCAAACCTGCTGATTATTTCTTTGCCAATGAATTGTTGGACGTTGTTACCGGTGTGCAATTTCACCACTTGGGCTACTGGCCACCTTGTCGCGAAATTGATGGCTGTAATGATGTACTTTTTGTTGTTGTGCTTTCCTGGCATGGGGCTCACAATGTCCAGAGCCCATACCTTGAACAGTAGTTGGGTTTGAATGGGGAGTACAGACTTAGGCGGGGCTTTGCTTCTGGCAAACTTTTTGCAGACCTTGCACTGTTCTAATACTTCTTGGATATTGCGGTATAAGGTTGGCCACCAGGCTTTATGTTTTGGGAATTTGTATAGATTTTGGCTCTTGGTATGTCCAAGATCTCTGTGGTAGCAAAGAATGGTATTAACCCATTAATGTGTGGGGATGTAGGGAATGGTCGTGCCATCTGACATCTTTATGCGAAGAGTCCTGTATACATCAGCAAAGAGGTGCTCATTCTTGATGACCGTTTCTTTGGTGATATCGGCTGTACCTGCAGGGAACCCTTCATCTTTTGTACAGAGCACTAGGAGAGGCCAGTCTGGGTCAAGCCTATTCTCTCCCCTAGAAGCGCGGACATACAGGTGGGACAGGGCGTCTGCCATGGCGAGTTTGGCCCTGGGCTTATATTGGATGAGCATATTAAACCTTTCTAAGATTTCCATCCACCGCGCTTGGCGGCATTACAAGTTTGTCTGTCTTGAAATAGATGAGCAACTTATGATCAGTTAATGCTGTGAATTCTCCCTGCTGTTCCAGGTAACAGCGCCATTTGACTAGGCAGTGTATGATGGCCAGTAGTTCTTTGTTGTGGATAGGGTATCTACACTTGCCATCTGTCAGCTTGCGTGACTTGTAGGCTACAGGCAGGAAGTCACCATAACTATTCTTAATTTGCAGAACTCCCCCAATGTATGCATCTGAAGCGTTGGTTTCCATCTGGTATTCTCCATCCTTTTGGGGTATTGTAAGATGGGAGCTGTTGTGAGTTTTTCCTTGAGGCGTCTAAAACAGAGGTCACATTGGGAGGTCCATACAAACTTGGACTTGGCGCCTGTTATGGTGGACAAGGGGGTGGTCAAGACACCATAGTTGGGTATAAAGCGTTGTACATAGGCCACCATTCCCAAGAAGGTGTGTAGTTCTGACTTGTCCTTGGGGTGGCATCTTGCAGATGGCTTGTATCTTCTGACTGTCAGGTTTGATGCCGTCCTTTGAGACTATGTGTCCCAAGAAGGGGAGTTGCTCCCAGAACTGGCATTTGGAGGGCTTGGCCAACAGTTTGTGTTGTGCCAAGGTTGCAAAGACTTCCTCCAGGTCTTTGTGGTGCTGTTCCACCAAGGGGCTGTAGACAATAATATTGTCCAGGTACACTAGGGCATATTTGCCTATGTGTGGCACAAAAACTTTGTTCATGAAGGTTACAAAGGTGGACTGGGCATTGTTCATGCCAAAGTTGAGTCCCACACATTTTTAGGAACCATACTTAGTGCAGAAGGCTGTCTTGGGGATGTCTTCCTCCTTGATACAAATCTGATTGTAACCTGCAGTTAGGTCAATCTTGGAGAAGACGGAGGCTCCTCCCAAGGCGTCAAAGAGATTGTCAATTAGTGGTAAGGGGTAATAATTCTTGATGGTAACTTTGTTTAAGGCAAGTAGTCTGTGACTAGGCATAAGGTGCCGTTCTTATTGGCCACAAAGAATACGGCGGCCCCAAAGGGAGACTGTGAGGGGCAGATAAGTCCTTTTTCCAGTGCTTCCTTGAGATAGACGTGCAGGGCGTTGTCCTTGTTTGGGGTCAGCCTGTAAATGGGGTGTGCCTTGGGTACAGCCCCCTTGAGTTGGATAGAGTGTTGGATGTGTTTCTCAGGGGGTAGACCAGTAACGCTTCCTTAAATATTTCTGGGTGACAGGCCACAATGTTGCAATATTGCGGCGTGGAGGTGTCCTGATGATCCTTGAAGTGTATGATTTCATACTGGCAGGAGTCCCAGTCAATAGCTTTTAGGTTTTTCTTTATATCTGAGGTCTCTGTGATGCGTACAAAGACGTGGTCTTATAGGAGTTGGTCTACAGAGTCTGGGTAGATTTGGTGGTTGTCACCTTCACGCTTGATGGTCAACACTGAGGTTGCCCAGTCCATGTGGGGGTTGTTTTTCCGTAACCAGTCTAGTCCCAGTACAATGTCAAACTTAGGGAAGTCAATGACGGGACCTTGGATGGTGGAGTGGAGGTTCTCAAGCATGACAGAGAAGGGAGCAGTTTCTTTTGTCACAGCAATGTGATGTTCATCAGCCAGGACCACGTTTTTAATCCGCAAAGGATTAGTGGCCAGCTTGAATTTATCCACAAAGCTGCTGTTGACTAAGGTTTGATCTGTGCCCAAGTCCAAGAGAGCTGAGCCTGTGTAACTGCAAAAGCAGAAAGGGTAAGACATCAATCTATTGGGGTGTCTGGTGATGGTGTATAGCACTGGGTCTTCTGAGGGCACTTGGATCATTGGGCATTGGTCCACGTCCTTGGGTTGGTATTCATTGTTGGGCAAGTCAGGAGTTTTGTGGGAAGAGCTTGGCTTGCTTAGTGCTCTCCCTGGGCTTTTCCCTCATCTTGGTTGCCTTGGGTGGCGGTAACATGGAAATAGGTACAATTTTTATTGGCCGTTATTTCTATTCCCATTCCCATTTGATCCTGTGGGTTTGTGGTTGTTGTTGTTACCATTACCTTCAGGAGGTAGTTGAGAGGATCACCCACTTGAATGTGAGTCCTTGGGTCTCTCTTGCTTCCCAATCTGTGCCTTGTGCAGAGCGTTGGATGTTTGCTCCGCTTTTTCTGCTTCACAGTACAGGCTTTGTAGGTTGGTAACTTGGTCCAGGTTCACATGTCTCATTATGTGCAACTTGAGAGTGTTGTAGTACATGAGGTGTGTTGCTGGAGTGTCAAAGGCCATGTCAGATGGGGCGTGGAGACGGAGTTCCTTGTAGGCGCGGGTGAGTTCTTTGACAGTGCCTGTCTGGGTTAGGTTCTTTACTTGGCATATGATCATGAGTGCCAAATCCTTAAGCACAAATCTTGCCAAGAAGTCTTGTTTGAAAGTGTCCCAGTTCTTGTTGGCATGCTCTTTGTGCCACTTATTGCACCAGGTGCCAGCGTCATGGGTCAGACAAATGGAAATCTCTGCAATCCAAAAACGCTGTGGGCACTCCATCTGAGCCAACTTGCTTTGGGCGGACTGAATCCATGCAGCAGCATTATTGACTTTGGCCCCGCAAAGGGTTCCAAGGCGGCGCTACAAAGTCTCTGTGCTACATAGGTGGTCATGGTGGTTTCATCAGCTGGTTGTGGCATCAAGGGAGGTGCCTGAAAGAAACCTTGTTCAGACATGGCATTGAAGGCAGGTAGCGGGATCACTGTGTTTTGGTAGAGGACAAAACCATCAGGTATTTAGGTACCAGGAGTATATGGAGTCCAGTCAGGCGGGAGGCCAGACATAATTCTGTCAAGGATTTGTTGGCCGCGGCGTGTGCGGGCAACAGGCAGAATTTTTTAAGATAAGATAGGATGGAGAGCCTACCTGTGCTACCAATGTTGTAACTGTGCTGTTTTAGCAGAGTTACAAGGGGAAAATATTTAGAGGATTGATAATAATCTTTATTGTGAGATAGTGATTATATAGCTATTGTGAATCAATGGATAAAAGGAACATGATTGGTGATCACACAGCTGGATGAAAGAGGGGGTGGATTGATCCTACTAATTAGTCAAGCGCCAAATTGAGGTATCCACTGTGAGAGATCATCATTTGTTCATTTTGATTGATTTGGTAATTCAAGTTGACTTCTGGGTTTGGCTTTGAGTGGCCAGGTAATTGGATTGCAGGTCACAAACCCGCTTGGTTGGAACCTTGCTGGCAGGTTGAGCCTGCGGTTTCAACAATACAACAGTCACTTTTAGTATTTAGCCAAATAAATACTCCAAGAGATATAAAGCTGTTCTGTTTTTGTTGTTTATTTAATGCAGATAAGTTTTACTGGAATTCTTTAGGAAAAGATTCCAGACAGAAACTAGTATCTAGATTTAATAAAAGAAAGAATATGGTTTTTAGTTAGGCTGTACCAACTGGCAAAATTTAGGCAAGATTGAAAAAAACAATCTTTGGGACTATGTGTCTCACAAACAGTTTAATTAACCCCAAAAGTTAATTAAATATACCCACAGACATGATTAATAAGGATTTAATTAGTGGGCTGGAATAGATTTGACTGTTTTAAGTAAGGACTTGGTGCCTTTAAATTGAGTTGGTTAACCACGTAAGTTAATCAATATATTGACAAGGGATCAATTAACCAACAATAACCAAATGTAGACAATGAGTCTGGGCATTTAGGTTTGATCAGATGGTTCCTGTTGTGTTTGGCTCCTGGGGATAACATCCAGGAGGACACAGCAGGAAATCTTTATAACAAAAATTTCAGGTTCAAAGCTAGCCTTGGGTTAGCCTTCTGGGCAGAATTAAGGGCTCATACCTTAATTTCCTGGAATACAAATTGAGAAATTCCTTTTGGCAGAAAGGAAAGAAAAAAGCTTGAAGAATATTAAATCCAACACAAATGTATATAAATTTGTCTTTATTAGGAGAATTTATTCTACTTAAATAATAGACAAGGGCCAATGATCACTCATTAGATAGACAGAGTGGCAGAGGGGGTCAAATTGGGTTGACATCATACCAGGATCAGTCAAGGACAGTTATGATATTCCAAAATGGGTGGATATTGAACCAGACCCATTTGCAGAAGGGGAGGAATTCCTGAATTCAAAAGCAAAACTGACCAGATCTTTGCACATATCAATATTCAAAGGCCATATTAAAATGGCATTAATAGCGTGATTTACAACATCTCCCCCCTCAAGATTGGACACAGGGAGTTGATATTTGTGGAAAAAATATGGAGTGAACTTGAGCAAAGGGGTGGCCAGAGGACAGCAGCTTCACGGTATACTTGACACCCTTCTTGTAGGTGACTTCACAAGGCGCAAACCAGAGGGAGTCTAACTTATGAACACAACCTCCAGTACAATTTTGATAGTAGAGGACCAGGTCACACACTTGGCAGTCAGGGAGGGGATCTGGAAGCATTTGAGGGCAAGAGTTCCAGGGTTTTGACCTTATAAGCAGTAGAATAGGTGGTAGCTTGGATGATGATAATTAAAAAGTCAAGTCTTTGACATGAGCTTCAGGATTAGCAGAGGTGTCAACCTCAATCAATGGGGGTCCCAAGATTGAGGTGTTTGTGGCTTCTTGTCCGTACAATATGGCAAGGGGGGACTGACCAGTCACTTGATGTCTGCTTAGTCTATACACAAAGAGGGCAGCAGGGAGGAACATATCCTAATTTGCAGTGTCAGAGAGGGTGAGCTTCCTCATGATGGATACAAGGGTAGAGTTTGCTTGTTCCACAGTCCCGTTGGTTAATGGGTCATAAGGTGAAGAGAAGGATTGATGAGTACCCATGGCTTCTACAATGGACGTTATGAGGTGAGCATTAAAGTTGGTCCCATTGTCAGAAAGCAGGACTTGAGGGCAACCATGACAGTATAAGATGTCTTGCAGCAAGAAATTAGCAGTGGTCTTGGCGGTTATATCTTAGATTGCTCTGGCTTCAACCCATTTGCTAAAGTGGTTGATGGCTACCAAGATGAATTGGCATCCAGACCTAGAACGCAGGAGGGGCACAACAGCATCAATACTCACAGTTTGGAAGGCATGTTTAGGAGGGATGTGCTTAAACTGATGTTGGGAAGGTCAGGGTTGTTAGAGCTGACAAAAATGACATGAGACAAGGACATCAGGGATTAGGAGGCGCATGTTTTCCCAGTTGAAGTTTTTGCACAAACAGCCATGAGTTTTTGCTGTACCTCCATGACCGGTATTAATGTGAGCTTGGAGGATGAAGGCTATTCTCATAATGGGGTAGACGTAGGGCAGATAGGCATTGTTGACCTTCTTGAAGAGTTGTCTATCTTGAATCACAGTATCCTTAGATAGGGCTTCCAACACCAAGCAGATGTCCTCTGGTTCAGTGGCCCAGGAGTCAGGGTACCCTATCAACTCATATAGGCAATCAGCGTCAGCAGGATGGATGTCTAGAATAGGCATCCTTGACAAACCATTGGCATTCTGATGTTGTGCACCAGGACAATGTACTACAGTGAAATTATATCCTTGCAGGTGTAAGGCTCAGCGGGCTAGTCAACCTTTGGGCTCCTTTAACTGCTGTAGCAACTTAAGGGATGAGTGTTCTGTGACTACTGTGAAATGAGTCCTGTAGATTTAGTGCCGGAACTGCTTTATGACATGCAGAACAGCTAGACATTCTTTTTCAGTGACATTATAGTTCTTCTCATATTTGTTAAGGACTCAGGAGGAATAGGCTACATGTCAGTTGACACCCTCATCATCAAGTTGGGCTGGGATGGCACCCATAGCTACTCCACTAGTGTTGGTATACAAGATAAATTCCTTATTGTAGTCATGGTAGACAATAACAGGAGCCTCCTGTAGTTTAGCTTTCAACGCCTCAAAGGATTGCTGTTGGTTGTCAGTTCACTCAAAGGGTACATTGCGGAGGAGCTGGACAAGGGGTTTGCTTAGTTCATCAAAATCAGGAATGAACTGGCAATAATACCCTATCATACCAAGAAATACTTGGACCTCCCATAGATTTTTGGGAGGCAGCTTCTTGTCAATGGCTTCCACCTTATTGTTCATAGAGCGTATTCCTGTTTGGGTGACCTTGTGGCCCAAGAATTCAAGCTGTTCTTTGAAGAAAGAGCATTTAGAATGCTTAAGTTTCAGATCTGCCTCCTGAATTTTGATGATGACAGATTTGAGGTGGTCTAGATGGTTGGTAAAGGTGGAGCTGAACAAAGTAATATTGTCAAGGTATACAAGATGCAGGAGAGTTTCAGGTCTTGTAGGATGGAGTCCATAGCCTGTTGAAATGTAGCCAGGGCGTTGTAGAGTCCTTGGAGAATTTGATTGGGTTTGTATAGACCTTCTGAAGTGATGAGTACAGTATTTTCTCTATCCTCAGGGGACAAGTAAACCTGCCAGTACCCTGATGCTAGATTCATGGTGGAGAAAAACTTTGATCCTCTTAATTGTCTGAGGGCATCATCAATTCTAGGCAAAGGGTAAGAATCCTTCTTGGTGAGTGAATTTAGACGGCAGTAGTCCATCACAATGCAATGGCCTTCATCCTTCTTCTTTAGGATCAACAATGGGGAGGCCCAAGAGCTCTGAGAGGGGGCTGGGAGCCCAGCATCTAGAAGCTGCTTAAGCTTCTTAGATACCTGGGCACCTTCCACTCTACTGCGGCAATAAGGCTTGGCACAAAAGGATGGAGCATCACCCGTGTCTATCTGATAGATGACCCCCTTAGCTAGACCATAGTTGGTAGGTCCAGAGGCACAAATATCTTTAAACTGGTCTAATAGTTCCAGAACGTCTTTTTGTTGAATGGGCAACAGCTGAGGGAAGTCTGCGGCAATGAACAGGGAGAGAACCTAGGGGTCTTCTTCAGGCAAGTTGAAATCACTAAACGTTCTAAACAGGTAGAGGGACGCCACTTGCTCTGAACCCAATATGTGACCATGCCCAACAACCTGGCCTTTGGTCACCTGCATAGGTAGGGCAGTCAGGTTAGCCAACAACAGCTGTGCAGGCTTTTTTTGAGTTTTGTTCAGAATCCCAGGACACAGGCGGGGTTCTTTACAGCTTAGGGATTCAGGTGAGTAGAGTTCCAAGAACAGCTTTTCAGGTAGTTTGTAAGAGATCTGAGAGTCAATCACCACCTGGGAGCCTGGAGGAATGGTGACAGCTGCTGGGGAAAGAAGAGGTATCCCTTCCTCTGAAGGGCAGGAATGAGGAGGGGTACACATGTTGGAGGAGTGAGTCCTATACTTGAGAGAGAAGATACCTGTGGGGTACTCAAGCACACAAGTTTTAAGACATTTCCCTGGGAGGCACGGAGGTTCCTCAAAAATCAAAGGGACCATATACCCTAAGAGAAAAAGATATCCATCTTTTAAGTTTACAATACTATTATATTCTTGAAGGAATTGTGTACCAACCAAGAGATCATAGCTTTTGTTTTCTAAGACAACAGAAGGGGAAGCAATAAGAAGCTTCCCAAACTTCATTGGCAGAACAGAGTAGGCACCAATGGCCCAAGTCTGAGCCATGTCAGCAGTACCATATGATTGAGTGTAGTTGAGGTCAGGGTCCAGCTTAAGCTTCTTCATTAGCTTGAAAGATACCACATTGACTGGAAAGCCTGTGTCCAGGATTGCCTTGATTTTGACCTTTTGGATCAATACTTCCACACGGGTATTATCTTTCCCAAAGGGGGGCAAGACAGCTAGAACATCCTGAGCAACTTCCAATTCTTTCTCCCACTTGGCCAACATGCAGCGTAAGGCACAAGTTTCCTTATACACAGTTTGAAAGGGGAGGGACATGGTCACATTCTGAAAGAGAGCCTCTGCTAATTCAGCAGCCTCTTCAGAAGAATCTACCAAAACAGGGGGATGATGGGCCTGTGCTAAGTAAGGACGAGCTACTATGGCCTTAGCTTTGCTTGAGGTTAGACAAGGTGTAGTCATGGTTCTTCCTGAACGTAGCTGTGGGGTTCCTGTCCACCAGTCCCCAAAGTGAGTCCTGGATCATAGACAGGGACTAACTGGAAGGGATTGACATTCTCTAGTAAGGGAAAATGTATCTCAGAAATATGTATAGGGGTTAAAATGGGCTTTTATTCACTGTCAGAAGTAAGATCCCCTTAGAAACCTTCTGGTATATGACCTGGGGAGACAAGAAAACAATATGGATTTGCTAATATTTTGAGTCCTACAACAATATCTTGGACTCCTGCACCTTAGTCTTGGACTTCTGCTCCTTAGACTTGGACTCCTGCTCCTTAAACTTGTACTCCTGCATCTTGTTTAGGATCCAGATCCTTATTCTTGGGCTCTTGCTCCATTATCTTGGGCTTCAGCTCTCTGTATATCTTTAGTGGCCTTGGTATTCCACTTGTACCAGTCCAACTAAGCTCCTGCTGATGATCAAAAGGCTTCCAAAAAACCTCTTGGTAGAAACTTAAAAGGCCTTGGAAAGACCCCGACAAAGACCTGGAAAGACTTCAAAAAGACCATGTAACTTTCCAGCCAGCCACCTTCTTATAGTGTTCTTTTCCCAACGGTTCCGCCTTCAAAATAGCTTTCTTAAGAAGCTTAAACCATTGCCGCTCAATTTTTCCTATAATAAATTAAGCTTACACACTTACTTTCTCAAAAGCTTAAAGTATTAATTCACTATTTCCTTGCTTATACTTTAAGCTTTTGGCTTCCAACCAATCATTTTCATCAGGAAACCTGCCAGAACTCAACCAATGAATGCAGAGCGCAGAAATAGACCATTTCTAAAGTTCCACTGGGATCCAACTAGGAAAATAATTTACACAGCTCAAACCCCTTAACTTGACAGCTCTTTGCATACCAAAGCGTTAACTGGTCCATTATTCCGGCACCAGTCTTTCCTGCATTCAACCTGAACCAATTTAAATAGTAGAATACCATTTAAACTTTTCTTTTTGGACCTCTTCAACGTTTTCCCCATATATTTACAAATCTTTTAAAATCCAAGGAAAATGTTCCACCAAAACAACTTTGTATCTAGCTCTCATAGGAACATACCTTCATCTATCCTAGGAATTTAATAAAAAAATCTTACCCACACTTTAATCCACATTCCTTCTTGAGTTTACTACTAAACCAAGGCAAAACATTCCACATTTTACCACCTTGACAAATCAATTTGGCAAAATCTTGGCTCATTTCTCTAGACCATCAGTTCTTCATCATCTTATGATCCTTCAGCAAGCTCATTTCAGTCTCCAACAGCTCAGACCAGTCCTACAGCTACTTCTTCAACAGAAGTCACTAAACCTTCACTTGGCCAATATAAGCCCCGCCTGCAAACCACCAAACATGTGGACTGTCACAGTAGCTTGTAAGGGACAGAAACTGTCTCTGGGACTGCTAGCACAGAGTAACCATAACCATCAGACTCATTGCAATCAGAGTCTTTGGGTTCAGAATCACTGGATAGATTTTGGAACAGGTGAAGAATAGTTGGGACAGCCAAGGGAGAAGATTCCTTGTTATATGGGGGATCAGGAGGAGACGGGGGAGATTGGTCAGCAGAGAGTGTCTCTGCCTCTAAACTGAACTCTCTTTTCTTGCCTGTTCCTTTGGGTCATAGCCCTATACTTAAGGGTTGGTGCAGGTACGTGAGAGGTGCCCTATTTGACCACAGTTATGACATCTTGCCTCTTAGATTGTCCACTAGAGCCAAGAGTCATAATGTGTGGGTTGCAATAAGTAGTACCAGAGTTGTTAGCCTTATTATTTCAGACCACAGTACCACCATGAGTCAAGTGAATATTTTGCAAGATGGCCTTGATACTCTTCATTGAATTAAGGGAAGCTTTTTGGTCCTTAAAGTGCAGACATAGGAGCTGGTTTACCTTTAAAGCGTTTGAACAAGCTGTGTAGGCTTCCCGGAAAGTTAACTGACAGCTGGTGATTAACTGTTGTCCTTCAATGTAGAAGATATTAGCAAACTCAGCTAGGGTATCCTTAGGCTTAAAAGCAATGTGCATAAATGCATACTTCTTGACTTCCAAGCTGAGGTCTCTGCCAAATTCCTCAATTAAGAGGCGCTTCATATCCTTCCAAGTGACAATCAAAGGGAGTTTGGGGACCACAACTTCTTGACATGTGGGATGCAGAAAGATAAAAATATGCTTCTTCTTAAGTTCATTGGTAGCCCTACGCATTGCAGTCTCATAAATTGTGAGGAAGGCAGCAATAGTAGAGATTTAGGGTCAAATATATGTTTGAATGAAGGCTTATAGTTGGGGTCAATGGAAAATGAGGTGGATTGGCTGTTATCACCTGGGTTGAGGACATTACTGTGGGGATTGCCATAAAACTCAGATTCAGCAGCAGGTTGTCTAGCCCAGAGAAGTTGAAAGTTCTTCTCTAGTGTATCTAAGGTAGATTTTTTTTTCCACTAATATCTCTAGCAGCAGCAGCCGTAGTTCCAAATTCATTAATCTTAATCTGCTGTACCAATAAGGTGCCGGCAATTTCAGTGAGGCAGGTGGTCAGAGATGTATTCTGAGCAACCAAAAGGATAACCTGTCCATTCATTGTCTTGGTAGAGCAAGAGAGGTTTTGTACCTCTTGTTCCAATGTGTCCTGCCTATCAGCAACATCATTTGTCACTCTGGTCAGTTGATCTAGGGCAAGAGTGCAGTTGACTTGGGGTTGGCCTTCTAAGCCAGGGCAACAACCCTGATTGCCATGAGCGGAAGTAATAGAAACCTCAGCTTCCTCTTCACCTTAAGACTCAGAAGACAAATTATCAGGGTTAGAGAGGTGTTGTCTCAGATACTGGATTTCTCTTTGCAATATAGCTAGTTGATAAGTGAGCAAGGCAATGCAAGAGTCAGGCATAGGCTTGACTGGAGGAGTTTCTGAACAGAAGATTGATGGCAAGTTGTGGCCTTGAGCTCAGCTATGGCTTCCCATACCTGGGCTTCAAAGTCAGACGGGACCTTGAAAGGAGGAGCGGGAGGAGTCACCTCAATGGATGCTACTCTATCATCCATGAGTTTTGAGCTTGATATAGAGTGTTGCCCAATGTAGCCTTATCCAATTTATAATGGTGTTGTAGATGGCGGCCCAGGTGTCAACATGAGTCCCAACCAACTCAAGCTGAGAATTAATGTGCTCTCAAAATTGGTTGAGTTTGGTAACCAGAATCTCAAAATCTTGATAATGTTTTAGGAGAGCAGCCTCAATTTGACCACACTAAAGTCACAGGGTTGAACCCTGTAGTGAGCACCAGTTTGTTATGTTTGGCTCCTGGGGACAACATCCAGGAGGACATGGCAGGAAATGTTTATAAAAAAATTTGAGGTTTGAAGCTAGCCTTAGGTTAGCCTTCAGGGCAGAATTAAGGGTATCTACCAATATTTCCTGGAATACAAGATGAGAAAATCATTTTTGGCAGAAATGAAAGAAAAAATCTTGAAGACATTAAAGCCAACACAAATGTGGGCAAGCTTGTCTTTATTAGGTATGACAGATCCAGGTCTAACCATTCAAACTTACTGTTATCTTACCCTTGACTCTTTTTACTGGTACCTTCCTGTGACAAAGCTTCAGGGAGATTTGCCTCCAGGGAGGCAATTTTGTGAGACAACACTTAATTGTCATCTCTCCAATGAGCCATAATTTCTGACACTCTTTTCCTCTCTGTTTCTTTTTTGCCTCAACTTCACAATTGGCTTGGTCCTTTAATTGAAGCAAAGTTTCATCAAACCCTAACAGCAAGTTCCAGGAGTCCCAGGCATAAACTCAATTTCCTTGGCTGGGGTTCCCTGTTCTGACAAAATAGTCAGAGTATAGTTCTTCAAAAGCCGCTTTTACTTACAAAAGATTCCTCAGGTGCAATCTTAGAGACCTCCAGACTTGCCCAAGCCTCATCAAGCAAGCTGGTGGGAAATTCCTTTCTTGAAAGAGCAGCCTCAACACAAAGCACTCCAAATTTTGCTCTTTCAAATAGTAATAAAGAAGAAATGATAATTACAAAGAAGTTGAGGGGAAAGCGTCAAAAATGACAATATCTTTATTTAAAATTAGCTGTTTTTGCTTATATACCATTCTGGGAATATTTGGCTGAAAACCCCTCTGGTTCCTGAATCAACTTATAAGCATCACATGGTCTATGACATTTGAGTCATCCAAACCTAGATCTTTACCTAAAAGATCACCAATATTTCTCAACCTATGAGAATCAACCTACAATGGGAAGAAGTCACCTGACTCCATTCATCCCAATGCACCAATTCAGCATTGAGCTTCCCCAGCTCCTGGTGCCAAAACCCTGTGGATTACATATCCCAAAACTCAGCTATCAATGTTCTAACTGGGAACCAGCTGATTAAACTTGAATCTCTAGGCATCATAGCCTCTATTCAGTTATTGTTACATTTATTGGTTTTCTTGTGTTCTACTAACCTTCTAAATTGCTTTGAACCTCAAACAAAACACCACCACAGTGTTTTTAAATCTAAATTTAGGGGTTTACCTTGGTTAACCTTAACCATACCTCTTGACATAGTCAAGGCAAATAACCAATGTAATTAAGTCCTCATTAATTATATTACATTGCATTTATTAATCAACCTTCCAAGTCAATTAACTTGTTTTTGAGACACCTAGTCTCCAAGATTGATTTAGCCAATCTTGCCTTATGTTCTTTTATTAAATATAGATACTAAGTTCTAAGGAATCTTTATCTGAAGAATTCCAGACAAATCTATCTACATAAAACAAACAGCAAAAACAGAGCAATTTTATCTCTTGGAGTATTTATTTGGCTAAATACTTAACAGTGACTGTCGTACGGTCATATTAGGAGAATTGATTCTACTTAAATAGTAGACAAGGGTCAATGATCACTAATTAGGTAGTTAGAGTGGCATAAGGGGTCAAGTTGGGATGAAGTCATACCAGGATCAGTCAAGAACAGGTATAATTTTCTGGAATGGGTGAATACTGGTACATACCCATTTGCCAAAGGGGAGGAATTCCCAAATTTGAAAGCAAAACCAACCAAATCTTTGCACATATCAATATTTGAAGGCCAGATCAAAATTGTATTAATAGCACAATTTATGGCAGTTACAAATTAAAAAAACATAGCTGGGATTTGGAATATGTATATTTCACCAGGATTTGGCGCCAGGAGCTTGGGAAGCTCCATGCTGAATTAATACATTGAAATATAAGGTAGTGTTGTAACTGAACCAATGGGAGTTCAGTACTTGAAATTAGGGAAGACAACAGTCCAATAGGAAAGGACAGAATAATAAGAATAAGGTGTTGTTTATTGTAGAATATTGTGATTAATATACTATATGGGGAAAGCCACAAGGTCACAAGGGGGTGGCATAGTGGGAAGTTCCATGTAAGGTTTGGAGCCAAGAAATAACTTGTGTGGGGATCAACAGGTCAAATTGGCAACACTCCTAATTAGGATAGGGTACCCGCCATTTGACATTGCCATCAGATTAATCCATAATGTTAGATACGTCAAGGGGCAACTCATTGAGCGCCCCCTGTGTATTATAAGATACATTAACAGGTGAGCCTAGAAACTTGGTTGCAACAGTAGCATGTGATTTCTTTGCATTGTGGGTATGTTCCCATTGGTTAAGAAATAAAGAGATCTTTTGGGTAAAGATCCTGATTAGATGAGATTGCTATTTTTTAAATCATGTGATAGAAATCAAGTATTGATTCCTGAAACAGAGGGGTTTTCAGCCAAATATGCCCCAGATAGTATATAAGCAAAAATAGCAACATTCTAATATACTATACATATTGTCAATTTTGATGCTTTACCCTCATTTTTTCAATCATTATGTCTTCTCTATTATCATTTGTAAGAGCTAAGTTTGGAGATCTCTAAGTAGAAACTGCTGCCGCTAGAAAGGAAGTTCCTGAAGGCTCTCTCAAAAAGTCCTGGGAGAGTCTTGAGGTTACCAAGACTTTGCCTATGGAATTGTAAGTAGAAGTTAAAGCATCTTTTGAGTAGTATATTTAGACTATTTTGCTAAAGCGGGGACCCAAGCACAAGGGAATCAGATTTACTCCTGAGATTTGTGGAATTTGTTGGTAGGATTTGATGAGATATTGCAACAGAAGAAACATGCAGCAAACCAAGATATTGAAGCTCTCAAGGCAAGGGAGGAGAAAAGTGTTGAGATTATGGCCAGATAGAGTGATGACATTAAAGTGTTGTCACAGAAAATTACCTCCTTGGTGTTAAAGCTTGCCAAAGCTTTTTCCCATGAAGAATCTGGTAGCAAGAGTTAGCCAAGAAATGATAATGGTAAGCTTAACTGGTTTGACCTAGATCTCTCACAGGCCAGCTCTATAAATATAACTAAATGTGGACTTATAAGCGGCAATGAACAGCCAGAGATAAGAAAAACCAAATATTTTGAAATATTTTGATCAAAATTCAATCATAAAATGGGGGATAGGGAACCTAGTTTTATAACCTTATGGCCCTGCTCAGGAGATATCTTAGCTGCTCAAATCCTCTACTCAGCTAATATGGGCTGCTTCTTCCAGCAATAAATCACCTTCAAATTCATATAACCAAAAATTTATGCTTAGCCTTAAATCAAGTATAAATGGCCAAGAACTTCAGGCAAGAATATTTAATGTAAAGCTATATTGGAAAAGCTTTAAAGCAATGTGTATAAGCATAAGCACGTTTAGAGGGACTTCTTTTATAAGAAATTGAATTAAGCGCATTGGGGAGCAGGGATGAGAATTTTTCAATGTTTATTGGTGGGAAACATGAGAGAACAGATGTTGTATGTAATCATAATACTATGATTCCTGAAAAGGTTTAATCAAGATGGCTAGATATACATTGATAGGTTAAGTTAATCTGGAATCTATATAAACAGTATAGAATTTACAATATAAAAACAAATAGCTTTCTCATACTATTTGATACCAGAAGGTTTCATTCCTCTGCTTAACCAAGGTCACTCTCAGCTTACTTCATACTTTTAAAAGAGCAGGTTTGACCCACCAGAAAAGTTCTGTAAAGGAGATCATATGCTACTCAACTTACCCTCTGTGGCACTCAAAGCCAAATGCAGAAGCCAACTCAGATTACCAAACAAGGAAACAGGAACCAATGACAATCTTGACCAGGTGGCAAATCAATTTTGCGCATCACTCATTAAAAAAATCATGCCACACCCTTGCCCAATCCAAATGATTAATTGTCACACTCTTGTTCCACTTAAAATGATTCCCTCTAACCATATAATCTCATATCCTATTGGATGAATTATCTAGTTCTCAAATATTTTCTGGTATAACTCTGGTAGTACAGCACAGCTACATCATTGATAGCACATGCTGGTTCTCCATCCTCCTTTATCTTTAAATTTCTTCCAGTTTTCCATATTGCCCCTGTCAACCAATATACAAAAGAATCATCCAAAGATATTTTAAGATTGGACGCCCTAAACCAGGAACTGAAATCCTGAAGGACACATCCTATAACAGAACACAATAATTCTAGTTCCCACCTGCAATGCCTTGTCAGCACAAGGTTTCTTCCAGGTATTTTTTTCAACACCTTGAGCTAATAATGAAAGCATTATGCCTGACCACATAGCCCAGCAATTCCCCAGTGCTGCTTGGAATTATTTTTTGGAGTTAATAGAACAATGCCACAGCATAGATCCAATCCACCCAAAACAAGCTGATACAGGTGGAGTGTCCAACATGTTTTTTGATCACAAGGAATCTTCATCCAGCCGGCCCATAACACAGGCACTTGGTGTGACCAGTGTCACAAGAACCACACTTAAGAAGGATTGGGAGACCTTTAAGAGAGACTTCTTGGCCAAATTTTTAATGAAGAATACTGCTCTTGTGATTGAAGCCAGGTTAAGAACCTGACACAAACCAGTACAGTGAAAGAGTCAACAGGGGCCTAAAAGGAGGTGTACCTACGCCCACCTTCAGAAATGGCTATCAGAAATTGCACCATTAATGCTGCTTTGATATGGCCTTTAAATAATGATATTGTCAGGGATTCAATCTCAGACAGCTGGCTTGTTGTTTTCCATGATTACTTGGGCTGGGTTTTTTGCGGGCAAAGCCCACCATAAGAGAGGAGCTAACTTGAAGAGGTAAGAGAAGAACTTCTCCACCCAGGACCACAGGCCAGCAGCCGGGATTATAGTATCAATCACCCCTGTGAAGAAAATGTGAACAATCCTGGCAGCTTGCCAGTGTGGTTGGCTGTGAAATTGGGCAAGGAAGCAGGCATTGGCTTAGGAGTTGCAGGAAATTCCATACTGAGTTTGTAGGCAGGCAGACAGGTAGTTGAATTTTTCTCTGAGCAACTTAGACAATGATAAAATTCAGGGCCCCTGGCGGTTGCATCTAATTGTGGATTAAAAGCAGGCCAAAGAAATGAGTTTAAGGATTTTTCTCAGGATTAATCCTTATACTTGGGCTTTAGAGGTTACTCAGTGAAATGGTTGGGATCAACAGAAGCAACAGGTGGAAAGAAATCTGATGGCAGAGGGGTAGGAGGGACAGAGGATCTTGTAATAATTTTATAGATAACAAATATAAAATAAGGCAGTAGTTTTGTAAGCCAACTCAACATAACCTTTATTTAAAAATGGCAATAATGTTGGAGAGCATAATCTATTGGTCTTTATAGCATCTTGCCGCAAAACATAGAAATTTCTAAAAGTGCTTCATTAAAATATTGGGAAATGTGGGAGAGGGAGGCCAGGACACCCAGGTACAGAAGCAGAAAAATGGCATCTTGGCTGGGCGCTCTCTCATTGGTCAGAAGCCCCAAATTGATTACCTATTCTCTTGTTCCTGGGTTGTGGTCATGGGGTTGGGCCTGAAGCCTGCATTTTTCTCTGGTAACTGAACTTGATTGGTTACCTGAGAGAACTTCAGGTGTATGAAGTTCAAAGAGGGATTTTCTATGCCTCCATTAGGCAAGTTGAGAAACTCCTCCTTAGGCGCCACCACCTTCAAGCCTTCACTGGTATTCTGACTTTGGGACTTAACAGGAGCTTCAGCTTGCAAGGGATCAGTCCCAAGAAAATGTGGGTGCCCCCTCAAAATTAGGGCTGGCTGCCCGCAGGGTCACAGGGTTAGGGTTCAAATCCCATCTAAAGCCCAGGTTTAAAGGGGAAATAACTGGCATTCCTGACAGATATGCGTGATGATTTTGTTGGGTTTGCCTTCAAGCTTAGAAATTCCTTACATTCAATAAATGGGTTGACATCAATGTTCACCCAATCCAGAATATCCTACCTATATTCAACTGATCCTGGTGTTGCAACATCTTTGATTAATTCCTCTAGGGAAATCGATTACCCAAGTGACTTGCTGAATGATTCCCTAACTAATCATTAAGTTGGTGGCACCATTATCAGTAAAGCCATCTATGATGGGGATCTCCCAATCCAGATCCTAAGCGGAACACAACTTGGACAAGACTTGTGACTTAAGAGAAACATTACTCAGATAAGCCCCATGACTACCATGGCGTACATGGACAACATGTGCCTTCCCACAATACTATGTATTATCCTATATTTATATCCAATAAAGTATTATTCTTGTCCTAGTTTTCCCCTTTATCTTGTTTATTATACTTCTAAGAAGTATATACTTGACACTGGTATGAGTTCAACTCAATGTGACCTCATCAGCTATCCTGTCTACCTATTGAGGGATCAGCAACCCTTCTCTACTATTTTAGTAAATTAATTCTCCCAATAAAGACAATTTTATCCACATTTTTGTTGGATTTTTATTATTCAAGCCTTTTATTTCCTTTTTGCCAAAATAAAACTATCTTCTTTTATTTCAGGAAATTAAGGTACATGTTCCGTATTCTGAGGTGCAGCACAGACATACAACAGGGAACCCTAATCTTAGGATTGGATTTGTACTAAGTCTTGGTTACATGGAAGGGAAGGCTATGCAATTACCTTGTGGTCCTGAATAATAAGTCTCTACTAGACGTGGCTAGAGAGAGGCGCCAAAGTACTTAGAAAACACAAAAAATATGAGTAAAACTAAAATTCTATTAAAATAGAGAACTTTAATATATATTGTTTGGTGTTACCACAAAACAATACAAGGACAGTAGGATCACTTGCCACAAGAATGAGTGTGTGAGTGAGTTGTGCAGACCAAGGAAGATGGACAGATGCATTTACATCTTTATAAATAGACCCATTTTGAGGGGCAAAAGCAAAAGAGAGATATTTGTCCTCAAAATAACCCATTGAAGGCAAAATCAAAACACAGTGAATGGCGGCATTCACAAAATTGCCCCCTCTAGATTGGCCTTTGGGGGTGTTACTTGAAGAGTAACTTGTCATGCACCCAGGAAAACAGTCAGCCACTAGAGAGGAGTTTCAAAGTATACTCTGACCCTTGTTTGAAGTTCACTTCTAAAGGTCCAACACACAACGTACCTAGCTTGTGAGCGGTCCTTCTACTCTATGCTTATATTAGAGAACGTGATCCCCAATGTTGAACTCAGGCAAGGGAGAGCGTCCAGCATTGTCAGGAGAGAGCTCAGGCATCTTGGTCTTGTACGCAGAGGTGTATGCAGTAGCTTGTATATTGATGATATGGTTGAATAAATCTTTGATATAGTCACCTGGGTTCACAGCCTTATCAGAGGAGAGTAGTCCCCCCCAAGAGCAACAGAGTGGTGGCCTCACTCCCATACAACATAGCAAAGGGAGATTAACCAGTGACTCAATTTTAACTGAGGAGGTAGGCAAAGAGAGCAGCAGGAAGGAATAGATCCTAATTTTTAGCATCAGAGCATGTGAGCTTTGTCATGATAAAAACAGGGTTGAGTTGGCAAGTTCCATAGCCTCATTAGTTGTGGGTTTTAGGGAGCCAAGAAAGACTGATGAGACCCCAATGCCTCTAATACAGAAGTCACTAACTTTACATTGAAGTTAGATCCATTGACCAATAATAACACTTTTAGGCAATCATGGAAATATAACACATCCTGCAGTAGAAAAGTAGAAGTGGTCTTAGCAGTGATATATTTTGTGGGGTGAGCTTTGACCTATTTGCTAAAACTATCAACAGTAATCAAGATCAATTGACAGTCTGAGTGTGAGCAAGGAAAAAGGTCCTATAGTATCAATACTAACCATATGAAAGGTGTGCTGTGGAGGGATCAATTTAAACTTGTGTGAAGAAGGTTGGTGGTGATGTAGTTGACAGTTGTGACAGCTAGTAATGACATCAGGGATCAATAGACAGAGGTTTTACCAATAATAGTTCTTCTAGAGCCAGACATGTGTAATAGCAATGCCTCCATGTCCAATCTCTTTGTGGGACTGTAGCACTATCAAGAGGAAAAGACTAAGACATACATAATGCAGATATTGATCATGAACTTTCCTAAAGAGATGGTTGCCACAAATGAGGGTGTTCTCCTATAACTTAGTCAAGGCAGACCAAATCTCTTTAGTCTGTTTTTCCCAGGAAGAAGAATACCCAATCAGTTCATACAACCAGTCAGTTTCTGCAGGATGTAAAGAAAGGATATGCATCCTGGATAATTTATCTGTGTTCTGGTGTTGGATTCCAGGGCATTGTAACACAGTGAAATCATAACCTTGAAGTTTAAGAGCCCATATGGTTAAATGCCCTCCAGGTTCCTTAAGCTGTTGTAATCACTTAAGCAATGTGTGATCATTGACCACAGTGAAATTAGTGCCATAGACAAAATGATAGAATTGTTTAACAGTGTGTAGTACAGCAAGGCATTCTTTCTCAGTGACGCTATATTTTTATTATGCTTTTTAAGAACATAAGAGGTATATGCTACTTGGTAGTATTCTTCTTCCTTGTCTAGTTGGGCAATTATGGCTCTAATAGCTAGGTTGCTAGCATCTGTGTAAAGGATGAACTCCTTATTGTATTTAAATACACTAAGATAAGAGCTTCTTTAAGCTTTTGTTTAAGAGTCTTAAAAGCCTTTTTTTGGCTAGCTGTCCACTCAAAGGGGATATTGTATAACAACTGAACCAAAGGCTCACTAATATGTGAAAAGTTAGGGATAAACTGCCTATAGTAGTCCATCATGACCAGAAAGACATGTACTTCACAGAGGAGGGTGAGAGGAAGCATTTTACCAATGGCCTCAACTTTCTTGGTCATATGTTCGATGCTAGTTTAAGCTACCTCATGACCCATGAACTCAAGATGTTCCTTGAAGAAAGCACACTTAGACGGCTTTACCTTGAGGCTAGCCTCTTGAATCTTAAGAAAAAACTTTTTCAGGTGAGCCAGGTGATCAGTAAAGGTTACACTGAAGATGGTTATATTGTCCAAGTAGACCAGTACACATGAGAGCTTTAGATCACAGAAATTAGATTCCATAGCCCTCTGGAACGTGACAGGGGCATTAAAAAGTCCTTGAGGCATGCAGAAAAGCTAAAAAATTCCTTTAGAGGTGATGAGAGCGGCTTCTTGTATGTCCTCAGGAGAGAGGTCAAATTGCCAGTAACCAGATGCCAAATCCATAGCTGAAAAGAACTTATACCCCCAAGACAACAGAGGGCATTACTGTGTGGCAAGTGGTAGGAATATTTATTAGTTAAAGAGCTCAGCTGCTGATATTCTGTCACAATGCAGTGACCTCTATCCTTCTTCTTCAAGATGAGCAAAAGAGAGACCCAAGGGCTCTGGGAAGGGGCAAGTAATCCAGATTATAACAACTGCTTGAGTTTCTTAGACACCTGGGTATCCTCCCCTTTAATTTTTTGTTAGGGTTTGGCTTGAAAGGGAGGAGCATTGTCAGTATCTATTTGATGGATGACATCTTTGACCAGGGCATAATTTTTACTTTCCTTGGAAAAGATATAAGCAAACTGACCAAAAAGCCAACAACTTCTTTCTGTTTTACAGGAGACAACTGTGGGAAATCTTTATGTGGTAAACAAGAACAATAATTAAAGCTCTTCTTCTGGTAGATTAAAATCACAGAAGGTACCAAAAGGGTGCATTGAGAGAACATCAGGCACATTTAGAAGTCAACCATAGCCAACCACTTGACCCCTAGAGATGTTGATAGGTGCAGGGGTTAGATTAACCACAAGCAACTGCACAGCGTCTTTATGAGAAGAGTATAAAACTCCTGGACAGAGGTGAGGTTCATTACACCCCAAAGAGGAGGGGGAGTAAAGTTATAGGAAGGTACACTCAGGAAACTCATACAAAATTTGGAAGTCAAGGATAACTTGAGAGCCAGGAGGGAAAGTCACAGCCAAGGTAGCCAGGAGGGGAACTCCTTTAAAGCAGGGAAGGAAGGAGGAGGGCACTTCATGTTGGAAGAATGTGTGTGGTACTTTAGGGTGGAGATTCTGGAAGAAAAATCCAGGATGCAAGTCTTCAGGCGCTTGTCAAGTACTTTGATGGGCTCTTAAAAAATGAGAGAAACTTCATACTCAATAGTTGACAGGTACCCATTCTTCATGGTGATGATCCCATTGTACTTGTGGAGTAACTGAGTGCCTATCAATAGGTTATAGCTCTCATTCTCCAGGACTACAACAGGGGCAGCAAGAAGTGGCTTGCCAAATTGTATAGGGAGAGCTGAGTACACGCCAATATATCAAGTCATATATAGGCCAGCTGTACCATAGGTCTGATGATAGTTGAGGATTGGGGCTAGCTTAAATTTCTTCACTAACTTGTAAGACACAACAGTGACTGGAGAACCAGTGTCAAGGATGGCCTTGATCTTCACTTTTTGGATGGAATCTGTATGCAAGTAGTTGTACGTTCAAACATAGGAAGAAGAGAAATGATATATTGAGCTTTAGCCAGTTCTTTATCCCAAATTTACAGCATGCACCTGAGACCAGAAAACTCCTTATAAACAGTCTGCAGGGGGAGAGAAATTGTGATGTTTTGGAAGACTTCAGCAGCCCCTTCAGCAGCTAATTCATAGGTTTCTAACAGAACATATGTCCTCTTATCTTGATTGAGGTAAGGTTTTGAAACAATCTGTTTGAAGTCTACAAAAGATTTAGCTGTGGTTGAGTTTTTCCAGGATGCAGTTTATAAGGGACATGGATGGTTTCAGGTACAGAAAGACCAGAGCAATGTATGAATCAGAATCTTCAGTGTCTGACTCTTCCATGTTGGAGTTGTCTGAAATGTCATGGAAGAGTAGAAGTATGGGAGGAGCTTGGGAAGAAGATTCCTCATAAGCAGAATTAGATGGAGGTGGAAGGGGAGACTGCAAGGAGTTTTCAAACAAGAGTGTCTCCGCCTTTAGGTTGACCTCTCTTTTCCTTTATGGTTTTTTGGATCAGCTTTTTCAACACGGCAATTTATGCAAACTTGTGAGTGATATCCCACCTGACTGCAGTTATGACAACCCTGATTTTTGGGCTGGTTTTGGGCATTCATATCTAAGATCTGTGGCAAGAAGGAATCTGTACCTGACATAAAGGTACAGTTCTCTCTCACTAAGAACCTAATTGAGTGAGGTGAATGACTTGGAGGAGGGTTTCTATACTCTTCAAAGACTTAATAATAGCTTTATGTGCCTTAAAGTACAAACACAGTAGATGGTTAACCTTAATGGCCTGAGCACAAGCAGTATAGGCTTTATGGGCAGTCAACTGCTTACTTGTTATTATTTGTTGACCCCTCACGCAAAACCTGTTGGCAAACTCAGCCAAAGTTTTCTTAGACATAAAGGAATGTGCATGAATGTATCCTTCTTCATCTCTAAGCTAAGGTCTCCTTTGAACTCCTCAACCAGTAGTTGCCTAATCTCTTCCCAAGTAGTACTGGAAGAATTCTCATGTACCACTAACTCTTGACAGGTAGGGTGGAAGCAGTTTAAGATGTGTTATTTCTTGATCTCATCAGAAGCCCTATACATGTGTGACCGTACAACAGTCACTGTTAAGTATTTAGCCAAATAAATACTCTAAGATATTAAGTTGCTCTTTTTTTGGCTGTTTGTTTATGTAGATAGGTTTGGTTGGAATGCTTCAGATAAAGATTTCTGAGAACTTAGTATCTATATTCAATAAAAGAACAGAAGGCAAGATTGGCCAAATCAATCTTGGAGACTAGGCATCTCAAAAACAATTCAATTAACCGGAAAGATTAATTAATAGATGTATGGGAATATAATTAATGAGGATTTAATTATATTGGTTAATTGACTTACTTTGTAAAGAAGTTTGGTTAAGGTTAATCAAAAGTAAATACCAAATTATGGGTTGAAAGCACGGCTTTGGCAAATTTGTTAGTTTAGAAGCGCCGCTGTGCCGCCAAATCAATTTAAGAAGTGCTGAGCCACCGCCTGGGAAAATTGCTGGGCGCCGCAGTAGCGCCAGGTTTGAGTTTCAAAGCATTTTAATGGGTTTTAAGGCAAAAACCCATTAAATTCAAAGATAAATAAATAAAGGCAAGGATGCATAGGAATTCAGTTTTGATCAGCTGGTTCCTGGCTGGAACATTGATAACTGAGTTTTGGGATATGTAATCCACAGAGTTTTGGTGCCAAGAGCTGGGGAAGCTTCATGCTGAATTGGTACATTGGGATGAATGGAGTCAGGTTACTTCTTCCCATTGTAGGTTGGTTCTCATAGGTTAAGAAATATTGGTTATTTTTTAGATAAAGATCTAGGTTTGGGTGACTCAAATGTCATAGACCACGTGATACTTATAAGTTGATTCAAGAACCAGAGGGGTTTTCAGCCAAATATGCCCTGAATGATATATATATAAGAAAAAACAGCTAATTTTAAATAAAGATATATTGTTGATTTCAACGCTTTACCCTCAACTTCTTTGTGATTATGATTTCTTTTTTATTACTATTTGAAAGACCAAAATTTGGAGTGCTTTGTGTTGAGGCTGCTGCTGCAAGAAAGGAGGTTCCTACAAGTACATTGGAAGAATCTTGGACCAGCCTGGAGGTCACTAAGACTGTTCCTGCCAAATCTTTAGTAAAAGTAAAGGCGGTGTTCAAAGAGCTGTATTCCAATTACTTTGCAAAGGAAGGGACTCCCGTCCAAGGGAACCAAATTTATGCTTGGGATGCTTGGAACTTGTTGGTAGGATGTGATGAAATCTTGCAACAAGTAAAAGAGATGGCAAAAAGTGAAATTGAGGTGTTGAGAGCATGAGAGGAAAAAAGCGTTGAAATCATGGCTTGTTGGCGGGATGACAACAAAGTGTTATTCAATAAAATGCCTCCCTGGAGGCAAAGCTCCTCAAAGCTTTTTCCCAGGAAGGTACCAGTAACAAGAGTCAAGGGCAAGATTTCATTAATTTTGACTGGTTAGACCTGGATCTGTCACAGAGCCCAATGCGGGGGCAGAAAAAACCCATGGTGAAAGGAGTCCAGTCTATGCTTGCCAAGATGACACCGTTCTCTGGAAATCACAAGGAAGGAAACGCTTTCCTGGAGGGTTTCCTTATACAAGCCTCTGGTCTGGGAGATGATGAGAAATGTCATTGGTTGGAAGTTCTTGCAGGACCTGCCTGTTTCAAGCGGTTTGAAAGACGTAAAGGCAACAATTGGACCACCTTGTTAGAGGTTTTTGAGCCAGTTACAATGTAACCCTTAGACCTGGTGATGCTCTTCAAAAAGCTTGGGATGTTATGCAAGCTGGCCATGAGACGGTGTCAATGTACCTTTACAGAATAGAGGAGTTCTTAGCCTTTGTTGACGTGGAACATAATCAGGATCTAGTGGAGGATGCTTTCTTCATTGGAATGTGGCCTGTGTTGAGAACTCAGGCTTCTATGCTCCGTTGTGAGAAGTTATCATGGTCAAAACTCATTCAAAAGGTCATTCAAATGGAATGGGATCGTGGTGGTCCTACACAAAGTGATCCACACTCAAGAGTAGGAGCTTATGTGGTTGCAGTAGAAGGGTCTTCTGAGAAAACCAGACGTCCTAGAAGTCCCTCAGATTAGGATCACATGTCTAGATTTAAACAGATGTGTAAGTTTCCCATGGCAAAGGGATGCTGGATATGCAGCAAAGATGGCCATTTTGCTGGAAAATGTCCTGATTGTGCGGAATTTTACAAGGAACACAAATATCTGATGTTTAATGATTTGGGAAAAGGAAGGCAGGCTTAGGTGTCTCCCAACCTGAGCTCAGTAATTTGTGTAATAATAATGGGAGAGTGAGACTTCAATCTGGTAATGCCTTTCAGGAGTACAGGAAAAGAGCCAGTGAACCAGTAGAGCCACCTGTACAAGAAATTGATGTCTCTTGTTCAACTCTGCCTGAGAAAAGTACAGATGTCTTTCCAGATGAGTGGATATTGGATATGTGCTTGGGTATGAAGGAAGACAGGGAAATTATTTGGCAGCCTGTGTGGGTTCAGTTGAGCGTGGGTCAGCTCAAAGAAGTGGAATGGCGTAAGAAGATGGCCCAAAGTATGCCTGCAATTTTGATTGCAAAACCTTTTGTGTGGGCATTACAAGGGGTTATTCTCCGGGATATTTTGATCAATGGTATCTCTGCAAAGACAGTCTACAATCCAGGGTGTGCTGGAGTGGCGGTATCAAAGAACTTTGTCCGTAAACATGGTATGGACCCATCAAGATAGGTCACTTTGACTTTATCTTCCGCAGATAGGGTTACCACTATTGAACAAGATGTGTTTGATGAGGTGATAATAAAATGTAAAAATACAATGGTCAAGAATTCCACTGTAGTTTTACCAGGGGCAGGATTTGATGTTCTGCTTGGTATGACTTGGATTGTTGAGGCCAAGGTGAGCCTGGACACTATCAAGAATGTCTTGGTTTATGAAGGAGTTGAATACACTTATCAACAGCTGACAATTCTGCCAGCTCAAGAAGATGTTCATTCAGTGGTCACCTACGCTGAGGAACATTTTTCAATTCCACCAAAAGAATTGCCTGGGTGAAGCCAGTAGTTTTCAATTGTGGAATACAGGGAGGGCAAGTTATCCCAGAATTGCCATGTCATATATCCTCAAATGTGGCAATATTTGAGAATGGGTAAAATGGCAAACTTCTCAAATTCTGGAAGCTGTTTAATACTTGCTCAGTTTCTGTGGATATTCAACAAGGTCAGTGTATTGGAGTTTGGGTGCCTGTAGTTGGAGAAGTCACAACAAATAAACCTATTATCTCTTATGTTTGTGTGCCCTTCAACCATTTAACCCATATATTATGTCCAAGTGAAGCACCAGGTACCCTGTTTTATACTCTGGTGTGGAGATTTAGTAGTTGTTTCTTGTTGAATAAATATGATATGGGGAGAACTGGTCTATCCTATTTCATAAAAATGTTGACTGGGAAGCCGTACAAAAGATATGTACTCTATTTTAGTCCTTCTGCAGTTACTGCAATTAGAGAAGAGGCAGAGAAAATGCAAAGGGCCAACCTGATTAAGGAAAGTACCAGTCCTTAATTTGCTCCAATGGTTTGTGTCCCAAAGCCAGATGGGAATATACATGTTTGTATTGATTTCCAAATGGTTAATAATGATACTGTAAATGATGCCTACCCAATGTACATAATTGAAGACCAGCTGGACGCCATGGCTGGATCTTCCTGGTTCACCACTTTGGATCTGACTAAGGGTTATTACCAACTATTAATTAATGAGAATTCTAAAGAGGTTACAGTGTTCTCTACACCTGACAATCTGTATCAATTAAAAGTTTTGCCATTGGGAATGAAGACAGCAGGTGCTGTGTTTCATTGTGTAATGGACCTGATTATGACAGGACTACAGCCTAGATGTGTTTTTTTGTATATAGACGACATTACTGTATATAATCCTTCCTGGGAACAACATCTAGAGAATCTTGATGAAGTATTTTGATGGATTGAAAAAGCAAATTTTATAATAAGTGTATCTAAGACTAAGCTTGCCTGTCAAGAGGTCAAGTTTTTAGGGCATGTTGTGAATTATCAAGGGATTAAACCAAGTCCTGAGAGAGTTACTCCGTTGTTAAGAATGAGGTTGCTGTGATCAGTCTGAGAGGCTTGGGGTTTTATGGGATCAGTGAATTTCTAATGGAGATTCATACCTAATTGCTCTGCACTTAGAGTCATTGTTTGCGTTAACAAGGAAGAAAATCCAATTTGTTTGGGGATAAGAGCAAGAGTCAAGCTTCTTAGAGCTAAAGTGAAGCTCTCTGAGGCCCCTATATTAAGATTCCCCATTTGGTTGCGGTTTTTCTACATTGAGACAGATGCAGGTTTAACTGGTCTTGGTGCTATTCTTAATCAATAAGGAGAGTCAAAGTTATCCCAACATCCCTGTGACAGATCCAGGTCCAACTAGTCCATCCTACCATTATCCTGCCCTTGACTCTTATTGCCATTACCTTTCTTTGACAAAGCTTCAAGGAGCTTTGTCTCCAGGGAGGCAATTTTATGAGACAACACCTTGTTGTCATCCCGCCAACAGGCCATGATCTCAATGCTCTTTTCCTCTCTTGTCCTTAAAGCCTCAATTTCACAATTTGCCTTTGCTTTCACTTGTTGTAAGATTTTATCCCATCTTACTAAAGGTTACAGGAATCCCACACATAGATTTGGTTTCCTTGGGCAGGAGTTCCTTCTTTTGCAAAGTAATTGGAGTATAACTCTTTGAACACAGCCTTTAATTCCACCAAGGACTCCTCAGGCACAGTCTTGGTGACCTCCAGGCTGGTCCAAGCTTCTTCCAATGTACTTGTAGGAACCTCCTTTCTTGCGGCAGCAGTTTCCACATAAAGTACTCCAAATTTGGGCCTTTCAAAATTTAACAAATAAGACATAAAAATTGAAAAGGTAGTTGAGGGTAAAGCATTGAAATCAACAATATAACTTTATTTAAAATTAGCTATTTTTGCTTATATATATCATTCAGGGCATATTTGGCTGAAAACTCCTCCGATTCCTGAATCAACCTATGATTCATCTCACGTGGTCTATGACATTTGAGTCATCCAAACCTAGATTTTTACCCAAAAGATCACCAATATTTCTCAACCTATAAGAATCAACCTACAATGGGAAGAAGTCACCTGACTCATTCATCCCAATGTACCAATTCAGCATGGAGCTTCCCCAGCTCTTGGCATCAAAACCCTGTGGATTAAACATCCCAAAACTCAGTCATTAATGTTCTAACTGGAACCAGCTGATTAAACTTGAATCCCTAGGTATCATTGCCTTTATTTAGTTATCTTTGAATTTAAAGGGTTTTTTTGCCTTAAAACCTATTAAAATGCTTCAAAACTTGAACCAGGCGCCACTGTGGCGCCCAGGAACTTCTTTGGGCGGCGCCCCAGCGCCTCAGCCCCTGAAAAAATTTGATAGGCGGCGCGGCTGCACTTTTAACCCAATGAATTTGCCAACACAGCACTTTTAACCAAAAATTGGGGGTTTACTTATAGTTGACTTTAGCCAAACGTCTTGACACAGTCAAGGCATTTTAACTAATATAATTGAATCCCCATTAATTATATTCCCATTAATATATTAATTAATTAAACCGTTTTTGAGACATCTAGTCTCCCAGATTGACTCAGCCAATCTTGCCTTCTGTACTTTTATTGAACCTAGAAATCCAGCTTTCAAGAATCTTTACCTTAAGACTTCCAATAAAACCTATCTACATGCAATAATCAGAAAAAAATATATAGCTTTATAATTTTGGAGCATTTATTTGGCTAAATACTCAATAGTGACTGTTGTACAGTCACAATCCTGTTGTGTATGGCTCTAAGACTTTGGGGAATACTCAAAGGAAATACTCTTCTACTGAATGTAAGGATTGGCAATATTATGGGCTGTGGAACATTTTAGGACATATATTCTAGGAATGCCATTTATTATTGTCACTGAACACACAGCATTTAGAGGAATTTGTACTAAGGAAGACTTACAAGGCCAAACCAAAATTGTATAAAGAGAAGCTCTCTGGATATGTTATGATATTATCTACCTTCCAGGGTTTGAAAATCAGATTACTGACTTGTTGTCTAGTGCACTGTTGGTCTGTGGAGAAATTGAGATACAAGAAGCTGGGGAAGCTCTATCAAGGAATAGGATTTATGTAGAAAAATCCAAGCGTCTACAAGTGTTCAAAGATTTCATGTGCAATGGGGAGGTCACCTCTAATATGAGAAGTTATGGCAAGCAGTGAAAGCTTGGTACTGGTGATCAGAGATAAGAGCTTTGGTTCTTTGGATTTTGCAAGAATGTGATATTTGCTCTAAATTCTCAGCGGCAAAATCAAAGGTTCAGCTCAAATCAGTGATGTCACATTATCCTTTTGAGTTGGTCTCAATGGATACAGGTCCTATTACTGTTGTAAATTTGCTGTTTTAGCAGAGTTACATGGGGGAAAATATTTAGGGGATAGATAGTAATCTTTATTGAGAGATAGTGATTATATAGTTCATTTGAATCAAGGATAACAGGAACAAGATTGGTGGTCACACAGCTGGATGGAAGAAGGGGGTGGCTTGATCCTGATAATGAGTCAAGCGCCAAATCAAGGTATCCACCGTAAAGGATCACCATCTGTTCATGTTATTGGATTTGGTAATTTGAGTTGACTTCCTAGTCTGGCTTTGGGTGACCAGATAATTGGATTGCGGGTCACAAACCCGCTTGGTTGGAACCTTGCTGGCGGGTCAAGCCTGCGGTTTCAACACCCCCCAACTGAAGGTTGGCCTCTTCTGGGGGAAGGTTGTCAGGGAGGTTGTCAGGAGACCAGGCGTTGTATTTAACTAGTTGTTGTTCTGTGGCAGGCAGAGCGGTTTTGCATTGTTTCTGTCCTGCCTTGCAGGGTTGTAGGCAATCATGGTGTAGGTTCTTGTCTTGCTTACATTTTCCAAGTCCTTGCACAAGGTAAGTGTTATTGTTGTTTACCTTCAGAATTATTGCTGGCCCTACTTTTTCAGGCTGTAACTTGCTCTTGTCAACGTTCATGACCCATACTTTATCCCTAACTTCATGTCTATTGTAGATGGGGACAAATGTCTTCTGCAGAAGTTCATTCTCTTTGGCTATTTGCTTGCATTTAGCCTCTACTACTTGAGGATCCAAGTATGGGGGACTTCACTTGGAATTTCCAGTTTAGGTCCTGTCAATGCTTGAATGATATTTGGCTGTGTGCTATATACCAGTTCAAACGGGCTTTTTCCAGTGGATCTGTTCACTTGAGATTGATACACAAGCAATGAAGTTGGTAGCTGCTTATACCAGTCTTCAGGTCTCCTGGAGGTGAGTTTGGCTAAGGCTTGCATGAGGCTACCATTAAGCCACTCTACGCGTCCATTGGCCTATGGGTGGTATGGCGTTGTCACAGTGTGTTTGACCCTATTCTTGGCAAGGTACACATTGGTGTCTTTGGAGGTCAATTCTTTGCCCCCATCAGTTACCAGGAGTTCTGGTATTCCAAACCTGCTGATTATTTCCTTGCCAATGAATTGTCAGACGTCATTGCCAGTGTGTGCCTTCACCGCTTGGGCTACTGGCCACCTTGTTGCAAAGTCAATGTCAGTGATGATGTATTTCTTGTCATTGTGTTTCCCTGACATGGTGTCAATGATGTCAAGAGCCCATACTTTGAAAGGTAGTTGGTTCAAATGGGGAGTACTGACTTTGGTGGGGCTTTGCTCTTGGCAAACTTTTTGCATACCTCACAAAGGTCTAGAACTTACTGAACATTACAATATAAGGTTGGCCACCAGGCTTTATGCTTTAGGAATACATATAGATTTTGGCTCTTAGTATGTCCAAGATCTCTGTGATAGCAAAGGATAGTGTCAACTTGCTGATGTGTGGGGATTTAGGGAATGGTTGTACTGTCTGTCATCTTTCTGTGAAGGGTCCTGTATACATCAGCAAAGAGGTGCTCATTCTTGATGACTGTTTCTTTGTTTATGTTGGTTGTGCCTTCAGGGAATCCTTTGTATTTTGTACGTAGCACTAGGAGAGGCCAGTCTGGGTTGAGCCCATTCTCTCCCCTAGAAGCACAGACATACAGCTGGGACGGGGCGTCTGCCATGGCAAGCTTTACTCCCAGCTTATACTGGATGAGCATGTTAAATCTCTCCAATAGTTCCATCCACCACGCTTGACAGTGTGACAGATTTTCTTGAGTCTTAAAATAGATGAGTGACTTGTGATCAGTTAGTGCTGTGAATTCTTCATGGCATTCTAGATAGCAACACCACTTGACTAGGCAGTGCACAATAGCCAGTAGTTCCTTGTTGTGGATAGGGTATTGACACTTGCCATCTGTTAGTTTTTCAATTTGTAGGCTACGGGCAGGAAAGCACGTCACTATCCTTAATTTGAAGTACTCCCCCAATGGATGCATATGAGGTGTTGTTTTCCATCTGGTATTCCCTGTCAAATTTAGGTTATTGTATGATGTGAGCTGTTTTGAGCTTTTCTTTGAGGAGTCTAAAGCAGAGGTCACGTTGGGAGGTCCACACAAACTTAGACTTGGCACCTGTTATGGTGGATAAGGGGGAAGTCAAGACGCCAAAGTTGGGTATGAAGCGTTGTACATAGGCCATCATTCCCAAGAAGGTGCAGAGTTAAGACTTATCCTTGGGTGGTGACATCTTGAAGATGGCTTGTATCTTTTGACTTTTGGGTTTGATGCCGTTCTTTGAGACTATGTGTCCCAAGAAGGGTAGTTGCTCCCAGAAGAACTGGCATTTGGAGGGCTTGGCCAGCAGTTTGTGCCATGCCAAGGTTGCAAAGACTTCCTCCAGGTCCTTGTGGTGCTGTTCCACTGAGGGGCTGTAGACAATAATATTGTCCAGGTACACTAGGGCATGTTTGCCTGTGTGGCGCAAACACTTTGTTCATGAAGGTTACAAAGGTAGACGGGGCATTGTTCATGCCAAAGTTAAGTACCACACATTTGTAGGAACTGTATTTAGTGTAGAAAGCCGCTTTGGGAATGTCTTCCTCCTTGATATAAATCTGGTTGTAGCCTGCAGTTATATCAATCTTGGAGAAGACGGTGGCTCCTCCCAAGGCATCAAAGAGGTTGTCAATCAGTGGCAGTGGGCAAAAATTATTAATGGTAACTTTGTTTAGGGCGCAGTAGTCTGTGACCAGGCGTAAGGTACCGTCCTTTTTAGCCACAAAAAATACGGCAGCCCCAAAGGGAGACTGTGAGGGGCGGATAAGTCCTTTTTCCAATGCCTCCTTGATATAGGCGCGTAGGTTGTTGTCCTTGTTTGGGGTCAGCCTGTAAATGGGGTGTGCCTTGGGTACAGCCCCCTTGAGTTGGATAGAGTGTTGGATGTGTTTCTCAGGGGGTAGACCAGTAACGCTTCCTTAAATATTTCCAGATATTGGGCCACAATTTTGCGGTCCTGAGGCGTGGAGGTATCCTGGTGATCTTTGAAATGTATGATCTGTACTGACAGGAGTCCCAGTCAATTGCCTTCAGATTTTTCTTCTTATCCAGGGTCACTGTGATGCATACAAAGATGTGGTCATGTAGGAGTTGGTCCACAGAGTCAGGGTAGATCTGGTGGTTGACGCCTTCACACTTGATGGTCGACACTGAGGTTGCCCAGTCTATGTGAGGGTTGTTTTTCCGTAACCAGTCTAGTCCCAGTACAATGTCAAACTCAGGGAAGTCAATGACGGGACCTTGGTTGGTGGAGTGGAGGTTCTCAAGCATGACAGAGAAGGGGGCAGTTTACCTTGTCACAGCAATATGGTGTTTATCAGCCAGGACCACATTTTTAATCCGCAAAGGATTAGTGGCCAGCTTGAACTTATCCACAAAGCTACTGTTGACTAGGGTTTGGTTGCACCCAAATCCAGGAGTGATGAGCCTATGTAACATCAAAAGCGGAAAGGGTAAGACATCAATTTACTGGGATGTCTGGCAATGGTGTATAATACCAGGTCCTCCGAGGGCACTTGGATCATTGGTCATTGGTCTATGTCCTCAGGTTGGTATTCATCATTGGGAGAGTCAGGAGTTGCATGGGGAGAGCTTGGATTGCTTAGTGCTCTCCCCAGGCTTTTCCCTCATCTTGGTTACCTTGTGTGGAGATGACACGGAAATGGGTCCAGTTTGACTGGCCATTGTTTCCATTTCCATGAGCATTTGAACCTGTGGGTTTGTGGTTGGCTTTGTTCTTGTTGCCTCCAGGAGGTGGTCAAGCAGAGCGCCCGCTTGGATGGGAATCCTTGGGTCTCTCTTGTTTCCCAGTATGTGCCTTGTGCAGAGCGTTGGACGTTTGTTCCGCTTTTTCCGCTTTACAGTACAGGCTTTGCAGGTTGATCACTTGATCCAGGTTCACATGTCTCATCATGTGCAACTTGAGGGCGTCGTAGTACATGAGGTGTGTGGCTGGGGTGTCAAAGGCCATGTCAGATGGAGCACAAAGATGGAGTTCCTTGTAGGTGCAGGGGAGTTCTTTAATTGTGCCTGTCTGGGTCAGGTTCTTTACTTGGCATATGCTAATGAGCACTGTATTTTTAAGCACAAACCTTGCCAGGAAATCTTGCTTAAAGGTATCCCAGTTCTTTTCAGTGTGCTCTTCATGCCATTTGTTTGACCAAGTGCTTGCGTCATGGGTCAGGCTAATGGAAATCTCTGTAATCCAAAAATTGCTATGGGCATTCCATCTGAGCCAGCTTGCTCTGGGCGGACTGGATCCATGCAGCAGCGTTGTCATCATTGGCCCTGGCAAAGGGTTCCAAGGCGGCGCTTTGTAGTCTTTGTGATACATAGATGGGCATGGTGTTTCATTGGCTGGTTGCGGCATCAATGAGGGAGCCTGAAAGAAACCTTGCACAGACATGGTGTTGAAGGCAGATAGAAGGATTACTGTATTTTGGTATAGGACAAAACCATCAGGTATCTTGATACCTGTGACCGTACTACAGTCACTGCTGAGCATTTAGCCAAATAAATGCTCCAAAATATAAAGAAGTTCTGTTTTTGCTGTTTATTACATATAGATAGGTTTGTGTGGAATTATTGATGGAAAGGTTCCTAGAAACTAGATATCTATGTTTAATAAAAGAACAGAATATGGATGGTCAGTTAGGTTAGGCTAACTAAAAGAATTGTGGCAAGATTGGCCAAAGCAATCTTGGAGACTAGGCATCTCAAAAATAGATTGATTAATCATGAAGATTAATTAATAAATACAGGATATAGTTAATGAGGATTTAATTATATTAAAATGGCCTTGACTTTGTCAAGAAGTTTGGTTAAGGTTAACCATGGGAAAACCCCTGGAATTTGGGTTAAAAGCGCCACGTTGGCAAATTTATTGGGTTAGAGGCGCTGCCGCGCTGCCTGGGAAAATTGCTGGACACTGCAGTGGCGCCTGGTTTGAGTTTCAAAGCAGTTTAATGGGTTTTAAAGGCAAAAAACCATTAAATGCAAAAATAACCAAATAGAGGCAAGGATGCCTAGGAATTCAGGTTTGATCAGCTGGTTCCCAGTTGGAACACTGATAGCTGAGTTTAGGATGTGCAATCCACAGGGTTTTGGCGCTGGGAGCTGGGGAAGCTCCATGCCAAATTGGTACATTGGGTTGAATGAATTCAGGTGACTTCTGCCCATTGTAGGTTGATTCTCATAGGTTGAGAATTGTTGGTGATCTTTCAGGTAAAGATCTATGTTAGATAACTTGAATGTCATAGGCCACATGACGCAAATCATTGGTTGATTCAGGAACCAGAGGGGTTTTCAGTTGTGTATGACCTGAATGGTATATAAGCAAAAACAGTTAAACATTAATAAAATATATTCATTGTTGGGTTCAACGCTTTCCTCTCACCTATTTTTCAATTATCATGCCTTCTTTGTTAAAATTTGAGAGAGTCAAGTTTGGGGTCCTTTGTGTGGAAACTGATGCCTCAAGAAAGGAGGTTCCTACAAGTACATTGGAAGAAGCTTGGACCAGCCTGGAGGTCACTAAATCTGTTACTGCTGAATCTTTAGTAGAAGTAAAGGCTGCATTCAAAGAGCTGTATTCCAATTACTTTGCAAAGGAAGGGACTCCCGTCCAAGGGAACCAAATTTATGCTTGGGATGCTTGGAAATTTTTGGTAGGATGGGATGAAATCTTGCAACAAGTAAAAGAGATGGTGAATTGTGAAATTGAGGCGTTGAGAGCACAAGAGGAGAAAAGCGTTGAAATCATGGCTCATTGGCAGATGACAATAAAGTGTTATCCAAGAAAATCACCTCCCTGGAGGCAAAGCTCCTAGAAGCTTTGTCCCAGGAAGGTAACAGTAATAAAAGTCAAGGGCAGGATAATGGAAGGATGGACTGGTTAAGCCTGGATTCATCACAGTTATCTGAAATACACACAAAGAGACTATTGTACCATTCTTGATATGTCATATTTTGAGCATGGTTGTTTGAGACAGCAGTAGCTATGGCAGTCAGAAGTTGATTCTGTGATCCTAAAGCCAAATGATGATGAATCAAAGCGGGCTGGATAAATTAGTTGACCAGCACGCCAATAGTTTCCATGGACTTCATTAGAGCGGGGGTGGAGAACAAAGTCAAGTAGGAAGGAATACAGATCTTCAGAGGCATATCCAGGTCAGAGGCTGGGAATTTTATGAATTGCCACAGTGCCTGTGTAAAAAATGGGAGTGTGAGGCATTAAAAGCTTGTTCATAATTGAGAGAGAAAGCTGGAAGGGGGCCCACACAGGCCTGGGGGATAACATCATTACCAATGGAGTAGAGGGGGAATAAGTGATATCTTTCTCAAGCATAAGACTAGAGACTTTGGGTTGTTTTGGTATTTCAGAGAAAAAAGAAGAAGAACTAGAGAAGGTGGGGGAACAGAGTAACCAAGGGGCTTGCAGCCCCTGTAGTGAGCCACATTTTGTTGTGTTTGGCTACCGGGGACAACATCCAGGAGGGCACAGCAGTAAATCTTTATAACAAAAGATCTGAGGTTTGAAACTAGCCATGGGTCAGCCTTTAGGGCAAAATTAAGGGCACATACCTTAATTTCATGTGATACAGGATAAGGAATTCCTTTTGGCAAAAAAGGAAAGGAAAAGCTTGAAGAATATTAAACCCAACACAAATTTGCATAACCATGTCTTTATTAGAAGAAAATTTTAACTTATGTAGTAGACAAGGATCAATGATAACTCATTAGGTGGACAGAGTGGCAGAGGGAATCAAGTTGGGTTGAAATCATACCAGGATCAGTTGGGGGGTGGTGTGGTATTATGGAATGGGTGGATATTGAAACATATATATTTATAAAAGGCAAGGAATGTCCAAATTCAAAGGCAAACCCAACCAAATGCTTGTTATATCACTATTCAAAGGCCATATTAAAATAGCATTGATGGTGCAATTTCTAACATTGTAGTCAACTTTTGTCTAGCACACCATGAGTGCTGTTGGAAGCATATCAACCCAGGCTTTTTGATTGTTAGCAGCCAACTAACTGAGGGCCTCTAAAAGTAAGCCATTTAGTCTTTCCACTCTTCCATTTGCTTTCTGGTGATAGGGGCTGACTACAGTATTTTTCTCTGTTTTTGGCAAGGTAGATGTTGGTATCAAAGGCTTTAAGTTCAGTTCCTCTGTCTATGATTAGGAACTCAGGTTCACCAAACTTAGCTACAATCCCTTTGCCACTAAATTGTCTTACATTGCTTCTTTTATGTCCCTTTTTATACTGTACATGGGCCATCTAGTTGCATAGTCAATAGCTATAATGATTTACTTTTTGCCTTTGCCCTTGCCAGGCATTGGTCCTACAATATCCAGTGACCACACTTTGAAGGGTTTTGTGATTGACATCAGTGTTACAGACTTTGAGGTGCCTTGAAACAGGCATACTTTTCACAGACTTCACATTGCTCCAGTACTTCCTTGATATTGTCCACATGTTGGGCCATCAGTAGCATTTCTTAAGATATTCATACAAGTTCTTATTACGGATGTGTCCCAGAACTCTGTGATATCAAATGGTTGTGTTAATTGTTTGTGTTCATAGGACGCAGGGTACAATATTTCTCCTTGATAGTATGAGGTATAGAGTATCATATATGTTTCTGAACATATGTAAGTTCTTGAGGATTCTTATTGAATGACCATTGTTGTACCAGGTGGGACCCCTCTTAGAGATTTCTCATTATTAACATGGGCCAATTGGGGTCTTCATCAGCGCATAGGAGGTGTTTACTGTATACCTTGATAGGGTGTTGGCAGTGAGCATTTATTTGCCTGGTTTTTATTCAATTGTCATAGGTTTCCTTTGGATAAGGCTCATTTATTCTGATTGTCTTCAGGATATGTGTAGTTGGTTTTTGAAGAATATCAATGACTTGTAGTTGATTAGAACTTCAAATATTTGTGCACCTTCCAGATAGTATCACCACTTCATTAGACAGTGGACAATAGCTTAAGCTCCTTTTCATGTATTGGGTATCTTTTTTTGCCGTTAGATAGCTTTCTTGACTTGTACACCACAGGGAGAAAGTCATTTTCAGTAGCTTGAAATTAATTTAATTCTCTTATTGCATAATTGGAGGCATATATTTACAGTTTGTTTACTCCTTCACAGTTTGGATATTTTTTTTGTTCTGAGGCGCACACAGATACACAACAGGGAATCCTAACCTTGGGATTAGCTTCATACTAAGTCTTGGTTAGATGACAGGGAAGGCAATAGCGTTTACCTTGCAGCCCTGGAAGAATAATCTCTACTAGTTGTGGCTAGAGAGAGGCGCGGAAGTACAGAAGACACAAAGACAAAAATGTGAATATAACTTAAATTTTATTGGTGGATATGAAAATGGAATATATAGTGGTTGAGAATACCACAAATCACTACCAGGACAGTAGGATCACTTGCCACAAGCATGAGTGGGGCAAGTGAGTTGCGCAGAGTCAGGAAACCAAACAATCATACTTCCTGAAGCAGAAGACAGTTCATTTCAAGAGTCAAACGCAAAAGCAAGAGATTTGCCCTCAAAATGGCCCAACAAAGGCAAAATTGAAACATGGTGAATGCCGTTATTCACAACATTGTCCCCTCTAGATTGGCCTTTGGGGGGGTGATACTTGCAGAGAAACTTGGCGTGTACACAAGCAAAAGGGCGGTCACTGGAGAGGAGCTTTACAGTGTACTCAGATCCTTGTTTGAAAGTCACCTCTAAAGGACCAATCCATAGGGAGTCCAGTTTGTGCGCACGCCCACACACACAGTGTTGATAGTACAGGACATGGTCATCAACAGCAAACTCAGGCAAGGGGGAGCACCCAGTGTTGTCAGGAGAGAGCTCAAGAATCTTAGTCTTATATGCAGAAGTGTAGGAGGTGGCCTGTATATCAATGATATAGTTGACTAAGTCTTTGATATGATTGTCAGGGTTCATGGCCTTATCAGAGGAGAGTAGGGGAACCCCCAAGAGTGACGGAGTGGTGGCTTCACGCCCATACAACTTGGAAAAGGGGGAGTACCCTGTGACCCAATGTCTGCTCAGACAATAGACAAAGAGGGCAGCAGGTAAGTATAGATCCCAATTGGCAGTTTCAGAGTAGGTGAGTTTCCTCATGATAGAAACCAGTGGCGAGATGGCACACTCAACTGCCCCATTAGTGGAAGGATTATAGGTGGCAGAGAATGACTGGTGAGTTCCCAAAGCTTCAACAACAGAGGTTACAAGTTTGGCATTGAAGTTGGTTCCGTTGTCTGACAACAGCACTTGAGGGCAGCCATGGCGGTAGAAAACATCGTGCAGCAGGAAGGCAGCAGTAGTCTTAGCAGTGATGTCTTTAGTAGGGCGAGCTTCTACCCATTTGCTGAAGTGGTCAACGGCAATCAGGATGAAACGGCATCCAGAACGTGAGCAGGGGAGAGGGCCTACAGCATCAATGCTGACAGTATGAAATGCGTGTTGAGGGGGAACCAATTTGAACTCATGAGAAGCAGCTTGGGGCCTCTGAAGTTGGCAGTCATGGCAACTAGCTATGACATCTGGGATCAACAGGCAAAGATTCTCCCAGAAGTAGTTCTTCTGAAGCCAGTCAAAGGTCTTGGCTATGCCTCCATGGCCAGTTTCTTTATGAGCTTGTGACACCAAAGAGAGACAAAGACTGGGACGCATGTATGGCAGGTATTGACCCCACACCTTCTTGAAGAGTTGGTTGTCGTGTATGAAGGTCTCTTTGGTTAATTTGGTCAAGGCAAGTCAAACCTCTTCTGTCTCACTTTCCTAGGAAGAAGGGTAGCCAATTAGCTCATACAGGCAATCTGCCTCAGCAGGATGTAGGGCAAGGATGGGCATTCAGGATAGCCTGTCAGCATTCTGATGTTGAATCCTGGGGCAATGGAGCACAGTGAAGTCATAACCTTGCAGGCAGAGAGCCCATCTGGCTAGGCGTCCTTCAGGCTCCTTAAGTTGTTGTAACAATTTGAGCAAAGCGTGGTCAGTGACAACAGTGAAATGGGTACCATACACATAGTGGCGGAATTGTTTGACTGCATGCAGCACAGCAAAGCATTCCTTCTCTGTAACACTATAATTATTCTCATGCTTATTCAGTACACAGAAAGTATAAGATACAGGGTGCTCCACACCTTCATCATCAAGTTGAGCCAAGATAGCCCCAATAGCCAGGTCACTAGCATCAGTGTACAAGATGAATTCCTTATTGTAATCAGGGTACACTAAAATGGGTGCTTCTTTGAGTTTCTTCTTTAGAGTCTCAAAGGCTTGCTGTTGGCTGGCAGTCCATTCAAAGGGGACATTATGCAATAGTTGGACCAGGGGTTCACTAGTATTGGCAAAATCAGGGATGATTTTCTATAGTAACCCATCATGCCCAGAAAGACTTGTACTTCTTGGAGGTTGGTGGGTGGAAGCATTTTGTCAATGGCTTCGACCTTCTTGGTCATTGGACAAATTCCCGCTTGGGTTACTTCATGGCCCAGGAATTCAAGGCGTTCTTTGAAGAAAGCACACTTAGAAGGCTTTACCTTAGGCCAGCTTCTTGGATCTTTATGAACACCTCTTTAAGATGGGCTAGGTGATCTGTGAAAGTTGCACTGAAGACTGTTATATCATCTAGATAGACTAAGACATACGACAACTTCAAGTCCTGCAGGATGGAGTCCATGGCCCTCTGGAAAGTTGCTGGGGCATTGCAGAGCCCTTGCAGCATGCAGGTAGGCTCAAACAATCCTTCTGATGTGATGAGTGCAGCCTTCTGAAGGTCTTCAGGAGAGAGGTCAACTTGCCAGTAGCCAGACGCCAAATCCATGGCAGAGAAAAACTTAGAACCTCCAAAGTGTCAAAGGGCGTCATCAATGCGTGGTAAGGGATATGAATCTTTCTTGGTTAGAGAATTCAACCTTCAATAGTCCATCACAATCCGGTGTCCACCATCCTTTTTCTTTAAGATGAGCAGAGGAGAAGCCCAATGACTCTGAGAGGGAGCTATAAATCTAGTGTCTAGCAGTTGTTTGAGCTCCTTGGAAACCTGCGCATCTTCCACTTGGCTGTGGCAGTATGGCTTGGCACAAAAGGGGGGAGCATCTCCTGTGTCAATCTGATGTATCACACCTTTGGCTAGCCAATAATCATTACTATCTTTAGCAAAGATGTCTGAGAACTGGTCTAGTAAATCAAGCAGCTCTTTCTGTTGGGCCAGGGACAACTGAGGGAAGTCTTGGGCAGTGAACAGAGATAGGACTTGAGACTTGTCTTTGGGTAGATTAAAGTCTTGAAACGTTCCAAAGGGGTGAAGAGACAAGACGTCAGGAGAATTCAACAACTTTCTGTAACCAACAACCTGTCCTTTGGATACTGTCATAGGAAGCGCAGTAAGGTTGCAACTAGTAATTGAACAGGATTCTTGTGGGAAACGTCTAGAATTCCAGGACAAAGGTAAGGCTCATTACGCCCCAGCAAAGGAGGGGAGTACAGCTCTAAGAAAGTCTGTTCAGGTAGTTCATATGATATCTGGGAGTCTAGGATAGCCTGTGAGCCTGAGGGGATGGTGATAGCAGACGTGGCCATGAGAGAGATTCCCTCAGTTGCAGGACAAGCCATGGGAGGACACTTCATGTTGGTGGAATGTTTCAGTACTTTAGGGTGAAAACTCCAGTGGGGTACTTCAGAGTACATGTCTTCAACCGTTTACCAGGAACTTTGATGGACTCCTCAAAGATCAGAGGGACTTTTACCCTAGAATAGAAAGATAGCCATCTTTTAGGTTGATGATCTCATTATATTCCCAAAGAAACTGGGTACCAACCAAAAGGTCATAGCCCTCATTTTCTAGAACAACAGCCGGCGCAGCCAACAGGAGTTTACCAAATTGCATTGGTAAGGCAGAGTACGCACCAATGGCGCAAGTCAATGAGAGACCAGCGGTGCTATAGGATTGATGGTAGTTGAGATCAGGGGCCAGCTTAAAATTCTTCACTAGTTTAGAAGAAACAACATTGACACGAGAACCGGTGTCCAGGACGGCTTTGATCTTTACTTTTTGGATAGATATCTCTATCTGGGTGATGGTGCGTCCAAAGGGTGGCAGATCAGCCAAGATTTCCTGAGCCTCAGCTAATTCCTTGTCCCATTTCTCAATCATGCATCTTAGTCCTGGGAACTCCTTATATACGGTTTGGAGAGGATGTGAGAAAGATACATTCTTGAAAACAGCATCTGCAACTTCAGTGGCTTCCTCTGATGATTTCACTAATACAGGGGACCGTTTTGCCTTTGTAAGATAGGGGCAGGAGACTATTGCTTTGGCTTCAGACAAGGATTTGGAGGTAGTTGCAGTCTTCCCAGATTTTAGCTTGTAGGGAACTGCAATAGTCTTCGGGACAGCAAGAACAGAATACCTGTATGCATCAGGGTCTTCAACATCAGATTCATCCACATCAGAATCATCAGAAATGTCATGGAAAAGAAGGAGGATAGGAGGAGCCTCATCATCAGCAGGCTCAGAGTCAGTAGCAGGCAGAGGTATAGAAGGAGACTGGGAAGAATTGTCAACCAAGAGCGTCTCCGACTCTAGGTTGACTGTTCTTTTCACAACTGATCCTTGGGATCAGCTCCTTCAACCCGTGGATTGGTGCAAACACAAGAGTGGTGACCTATCTGGCCGCAGTTATGGCAACCCTGACGTCAAGGAGATTTTGTAAGTTCATAGTGAGGATACAAGGGCCGCAAGAAGAAGATAAAGAGTTGGAAGCGGCACAACTCTCCCAAACATCTGCCTCATAATGGGTAAGATGTATATCCTGTAGCAGTGTCTTTATACTTTTCATGGAGGAAAACATAGCTTTGTGGGCCTTGAAATGAAGAAACAGGAGTTGATTCACCTTGAGGGCCTGGGCGCAGGCCATATACGCTTCATGCACTGTCAATTGTCTGCTTGTTATTAATTGTTGTCCCATCACGTAAAATCTATCTGTGAATTTGGCTAACATCTCTTTGGTCTTAAAAGATATGTGCATGAAGCCATCATTTTTCACCTCCAGGCTAAGATCACCACCAAACTTGTCAATCAGGAGCTGTTTCATGTCTTCCCAGGTCTAAATGGTGAGCAGCTCTGGCACAACTACTTCTTGACAGGTTGGGTGTAGACAGGTTAGAATGTGTTCCTTCTTAACCTCATCTGACGCTTGTCTCATGGCAGTCTCATAAATAGTTAAGAAAGCTGCAATAGTTGAGGTTTTGGGCTCAAAGACTTGCTTAAAAGTAGGCTTGAAGTGTGCCTTGGAAGCTGGACCACCATTGCTGCTATTGAGTACATTTATGCGCGGGGAGTACTCAGCTTCAGATTCGGAGGGGGGTTGTCTAGCCCATAGTTGTAAAACACTTTCTTTAAGTGTTGTCAGATACTTGGTAGTTCTGGCACCCATAGTGTTGGATAGAGTGGTCTGTTGTTCAGTAATATCTAGGTGTTGTCCTTGGTTAGTGACAACAGTGGAGAGCTCAGCCAGTTGCAAAGTAAGGGATGGCCCCACTGATAGGCAGGGGGCAAATATGTTGTTTACTGAATCAATTAGCTCACTCATCTCCTGTACGTCTCTGCCCATTTCAGTCTGATCTCGTTTCAAATGGTCCACCTCGTTAGCTAGGGCAATCAACTCCTCAGCACAGTGGATTTGAGAAGCCCCCGCTAAACCAGGACAGCAGCCATCTTCCTCGTTAACCCCGAGTGGGCTAGCAGCAGCTGTCACTACCTCACGTAAAGCAGCAACTTCTTGCTGTAGTTCAGCACTCTGAGAAGTCAGCGCAAGAACCTGGGGATCAGGCTGAGGCATTTCAGTAGGACGTCCTTGGCTACTAGTGGAAGAGTGTAGTTCTTGGATGGCCTCCCAGATCCTCTGCTCTCTGTCCACCAGATCATTGGCAGGAGGAGAAGGCAGAACATCAGGTTTGAGAGTAGACAGCTTATTCACCTGACTCTGAAGTTTGGCTATAGCAGCAGCAGTGGTAGCTCTCTCATGATCAAATTCTGCACTGAGTTCATTTAGACCTTGGGCGGCAAGGTCAGCTACCTGTTGCAATTGCTCAAAGGAATATACACTGAATTCATTAAGCTGTTGCACTAGGCATTCAAAGTCGGAGAAATAATTGTTTAGGGTGGAGTCTACTTGAGTTTTTCAGGGTTTTTATAACTGTTGAAACTCATGTAGCTGCTCCCTAACGTACTCAGGGATGAACTGGCACATTTGCTCAATAGAATTGAATAAACGTATTTGAGAGGTGACCAAACCACGCTGATTGTCAGATACCAGAGAAAACAATGAATGAATCCATTGTTAGTAGGCGGTGAACTGGTCCCAATGATGGGTAACAGCTGCTTTTAGATACAAGATCTCTTGAACGTGGAGTCCTAACACCATCTGGTGGTGGGCCAAGGCGGGCTGTACAAAGGATGACAGCAGGTGATCAGCGGAGCCAGCCACTGAGAGGAGATGTTTTGGAAACTGAGGGGCCACAATTAACTCATAGTATTTGGCACAGCTAAACTGTAGCTGGAGGCAAGGGATGGCCCCATCCTGAGCTATCCCAAGGGCTACTGCCATGACTTGATCTAAGTCAGGGGTACCCATGGGGTAAGCAGCTAGGCGGGAACCATTCCCAAGGTTCATTACAGTAGGGACAATAGGCGGGTTGGCGATGTCTTCCTCAATAGGAGGGCTGGCAATTTCAGGCAAGGTTGACTCCCAAATAGGCAGAGGCAAGGGACCTGAAACGTAGTTGCAAAAAGGGTAACCAAGGGGCTTCCAGCCCCTGTAGTGAGCACCATTTTTATTGTGTTCTGAGGTGCAGCACAGATACACAACTGGGAATCCTAACTTTAGGATTGGATTTGTACTAAGTCTTGGTTAGATGACAGGGAAGGCAAATGCGTTTACCTTGCAGCCCTGGATGTATAATCTCTACTAGGCGTGGCTAGAGAGAGGCGCAGAAGTACAGAAGACACAAAGACAAAAATGTGAATATAACTTAAATTTTATTGGTGAATATGAAAATGAAATATATAGTGGTTGATAATACCACAAAACACTACCAGGACGGTAGGATCACTTGCCACAAGCATGAGTGGAGCGAGTGAGTTGCGCAGAATCAGGAAACTGAACAATTAAATTTCCTGATTCAGAAACCAGTTAATTTCAAGAGTTGAAAGCAAAAGTGAGAGATTTGCCTTCAAAATGGCCCACCAAAGGCAAAACCAAAACATGGTGAATGCCGTTATTAACAACAGTTCTAAGAACTCCATTAGGCTTTCTACCTTTTTTATCTTTCCTTCTGTGAACTCCATTTTTCGGTTAAATAAGGCTTCTTTACTGCCAAATTCTGCAATGAGAGCTTTGGATACGTTCTCATATTTCCAGCCCTGTTCTGGGTTTCCAAATCCAAACAATCAAAGATAGCTGCATTCTTCATAGTGTTGTCAACCCCGTACATAGAGTTGTTGTATAGGTGGAGTAACATGTGAATGTTGGCTTTTTATCAAACTTTGGTAAGTTTGTTGGTTTAAAATTTGGGATAACCGTAGAAGTGCTAAAGTTATAGCTTCTTCTGGGAGGTGGTGAGACATTTCTCTGGGTTGCAGCGCAAAAACGTGCTTCTGAAGCTGTGTCTCTGGCGTTGTTGCTAGTCCTGGAAGTGGAGGCAGCAGCACCAGAAGAGGTGCTTTGCTACTATCTAGGACTGGTTACGCTACATAGACCTTCCTCATGGTGTGGCCTATGTTGTCTTCATTGCTCACATAGCTATGAAAAGAGCAGCAATCCTCTGACATTGCTTGACTGGTTGAGGAAAGGACGCTTTGACATCTTCCCGTGGTCCTCTGTGGCCCTGTTTCCAGAACAGTTTGACTGGAGTAAACTTGAATTAACTGCTCTACTTGTCTTTGTAGTTGCAGAATTTTGCTGCCTTGCAAGTGTACTTCTTGCTCAAGGTCTTTTATTGTGCAATTAGCCACGTATAGTTTGTCTTCAAGTTTCTCCATCTGTGATTCTTGATTTTCAAATGTTACATCAGTCTTTTCATGCATAGCCTGATAGTTGTTGCCTACTGCTGCCAGGTTAACACAAATATCTTCCATGCAATTGTGATTGGGGTTAATTAATTTTAAAAATTTAGGGATTTCTACGCTGAACTGATTACAATCCAAGAGGGATTGCTGAAGGCCCTTGTCAATTTTGCTGACATGTTTGGATAGCTCCTCCATGTCCTGTTGGATAATGGTGGTAACTTCTTTATTGCCCTCAGCTTCAACTCCGTCTTCTATAAGCCTTACAGAGCGGCCGAGCAACTCTACCTTGCTACATAGGTAGCAAAAGGTGGCCTCTGCACCCTTTAGGTGGTGGGTTACCGTTCCTAGCCAGTTGTTGTCCAAACCCTTGTGCTCCACTACAACTCTAACCATTGTAGACATGTAGTTGGTCAGATGTTCCTCAAATTTTGTTGACCAGTTTGCCGTGAAGTTCTGATGAATTGTCAAGTGATTCAACTGATGGCTAATGCTGGCCATGGAGCTTGTAAGCTTGTCATACAGACAACAAAGGAAAGCCTGCTGGTTGTTTATCAAGTTTCCCTGATGCAAGATCAGGGATAGCTGATATCCTAGGTGAGTTTGATTGTGGCAGATGGCAGGGTGTGCAAAACTGTGGATGTACTCCTTGGCCTGTTCAATTGTTTTCATCTGAATACAAAGCTGGTTTGGAGTTATCCCCGTGAAGTTTCAAAATTTCTCTTTGGCTGTGGTGCTATAAGAAGGGAGTGTGGCAAGCTTCTTGTGGGCTTTGCCATTCTGGTAGGCACCTCAGTCTATCCCGTTAATAGCTTGCTCCAGCTGTTGCTGGGTGGGCTCCGCGTTCCCATCTACCTCCAGAAGTACTGGGACATTGAGATAAAAGAGGACTGGTCCTCTATTAACTGGGATGCTGCACGTCAGTCATAAACTGACCAAACACCATGAACTTGTTATGAAGACCATCCATTGTATCATCAAGGTGATTGATCTCTGTAAACAACCCATCAGGGTGGTCCTGCAGATGGCGCAGAAACGCATGGAGAAGGCTATCTCCATCACCTCCCTGCACAAAAGACAAGTCCCTGGCAGGGCAGCAGTTATCATTGGAACGTTGCATGCTACAAGTGAGCACCAATGTTGTATTCCTTGGTAGAGTTGTAGTTGTTTTGCTTAACTCAAAATACAATGCTTCTAATACTAAAGATTAGGTCAAGATAAATATCTTGCCTAATGTGTATAGTAAATATGAAGTATGTAATAATCAAATCTTTATTTCAATAACCAAGAAGAGAGTTTTATAGTAGAGGGAAATTAGACAAGAGGCACAGAACGTCAGGATCCTCTGATCACAGCCTTATCTCCACTACTATTAGTCCACTATTAAACTAACAATTGGCTGATCATTAATTAATAGGAACTTAATATTAAACTTAGTTGATCACTCAACCTTTTTATCATCCAGGCCAATAGTTCTATAGTTCCATAGTTCACAGAGCTTAATGGATCAAATGTGTGAGTACAGTGACGGCTAGTTTATAACCAATCACTTCATAACAACCATCCAAGGTATGGATGAAGGAGCAGTACAAGATGGAGAAAACTTGGCTTGTCTGGCAATCCTTCCAGCATATGGACCCTCCATCAGGAAGAGATTCCAAACCTTGAGTCACATCACTCCAAACAGCTCAAGAAGGACATGAAGACCATTAATCAAATGAAGGATCACCTTTACTACTTTGTACACCCCGCTATTTTTCATAATTGTGTCCACCTGGCACGTCAAGAGAATGTTCTTCTGCATCAAGTGCAATTGATTGCAGCCCAACAGAACTTCCTACAGACCTTGTACTCTGACCTCAGTTCAAACTTTGGGTTAGTCAACCAAAATATTGCTGAGCTTGTCAGAAACCTGATATCATCCACCTAGTTCATGGAAACATGGAACAGTCTTTCCACAACTACATCTCCAGGCGGTTCAAAAAATCCTTAGTAATTATGGGTTGGATCCACATTGGATCTCTGTAGTAACTGGACATGTCAAGAGCTCCAGGGACCTCTCTCAGGCTATTGTACAGGAACTGGAAAATATATCTACTGGACCTACAGCAGACAAGACCGCCAGGAATGACCACAGCATGTTCCATAAAGAGGTGATGGAGCTCTTAAGTCACTTTCACTCCTTGGAGAAGGACGTGCAAGAACTCCAACAGGATAATACCTTCTTGTATGGGAATCTCACACTTTCCAGGCTCAACTAGCTGAAGGGCTCAAGGATCTTAAGGCCATTCATAATGATCCCAAGCATAACCAACAGAGACAGGCTGCCTTAGAACAGGTCAACCTGGCTGTGGCAGATCCAGGAAATTCATGCTTGCTTCTTTATTATCCTGGTCTGACTCTTTTACGGTTTGATGGGGAATCCTTTATATAAGCTTTGATGAGCTTGGATTCCAGGCAAGCAATCTTGGTGTTAAACTTGTTGCCATCTGGTGATAACTTCCACGTTTTTTGCTTCCCATAGTCTTAGCTGCAGACCATCTCTTTCATTCCATGGTAGTCTTCTTTCAACCAAAAGCCAAAAACACAAAGCATAAAAAGATTGAGGGGAAAGCAACCATTGTCACAATAAGCATCATTTTTTATTAATTATTATCTTGTTTCCATTATATACCAATTGGGGTACATTTGGCTAAAAAACCCTCCAGTTCTGGAATCACCCTGGATACCTATCACATGGTTTATGACATAACAGTGTCATCCAATCCAGATATTAACCAAAAAGATCTCCACACTCTTAACCTATAAGAATGTGCCCTAATACATTCCAGAATTGCCTGATTCTTTCCGTGGAAATGTATTGCTTTGGGTTGAAGCATTCCAGACTTCCAGCGCCAAATTCCTGTGGAATATACATATTCCTGATCCAAGCTATCCTTGTTCCAACTGGGAACCAGCTCATCAATCCTGAATAGATAGACATTATTGTCTACATTTAGTTATTTTTACATTTAATGGGTTTTTGCCTTAAAAACCCATTAAACTGCATTTAAAACTCAAACCAGGCGCTACTGTGGCGCCCAGCAATTTCCCCAGGCGGCGCCCCAGCGCCTGAGAAAATTTGATAGCAGCGCCTTGGCGCTTCACAAATCCATTAGGCGGCGCGGCGGCGCTTTTAACCCAATGAATTTGCCAACATGGCGCTTTTAAACCACAATTCAGGGGTTTACTTTTGGCTAACCTTAACCAAACTTCTTGACACAGTCAAGGCATTTAAACAATATAATTAAATCCTCATTAATTATATTTCAAGCATATAAATTAACCTTCCCAGTTAATTAATCTGTTTGAAGAAAACAAGTCTTTACTTGACACAGTCAAGTCCATTTCAGCCCTATGATTAAATCCCCATTAATCATATTCCAGGGTATAATATATTAATTAACCTTCCCAGTTAATCAATCAGTTTAAGACGCCTAGTCTTTATTTGACACATTCAAGTCCATTTTGGCCCTATAATTAAATCCCCATCAATCATATTCCAGGGAGTCAATTAACCTCCATGGTTAATTAGACGGTTTGAGACACCTAGTATCATAATCTGAATTGTTCAGATTATTCATTACAGCCCTCAATTAGTACAGCCTAATTGATTCCTGGGTATAATTGCTCCGCTGGAAAGTCTCTCCCAGGCCAATCCTATTGTTTTGAATTTCAACCTATAAAATTCATCACAATTCAACCTCTTTGTGAAACCACAGCCCAATGTGACTGTAGTACGGTCACAAAGACCTTTGCTGAGACCACCTGTCAACAGATTTAAGGCTTAGAAGATGAAGTGGATGGACTGGTGAAAGAGAACCAAGTCATCAGGGAAGAGCTCAAGGACACCAGAGCTACTTTTTTCACTCTCCAAGATCAGATTGACCGCCTTTCTACTTGGCTATCAACCTCCCCGCCTAGAGGGGACTTTACAGTTTGAGGAGCCTAGATCAATTAGTAGACTTTCATTGGGTAGCCAGGCACACTCCTCTGGAAATGAATCCTACCATAGCTATGATGAGGACAATGCCGCCCAAAGGAACATCCCTAGGAACATCATGATGACTGAAGCAGTACTAGAGAGTAGTGAGAACCCCCTGGCTACTCCTAAGAAAACCTGATTGCAGGAACACCAAGCTGCCTCAGAAGCTAGGTATCAAGCTTCCAGAAGTAACTGCTCTCCCATCAGACAATCATTCAACACAAGCAACGTGATCCCTAACTTCAAACCTGTCAATTTGCCAAAATTTGATAGGAAAAGTATTGTCACCATGTTTTTGAGATTGTACAAGAACACAATGTTTGGGGCTGATGAGGCAATAAAGAACTCTGCAATCTTCAACATCCTAGATTCTGAGACCCAAATCATCATAATGCCTATACTCCCAGAACGTGGATGGGCCTTTGCCAATGTCTCAAAGGCACTAATGGATGAGTTGGCAGCAAAGAAGCTCTTAACAAACAAAATATGGACTTTGTGAAGGGAGGCATCAAGAAGGGAGAAACCATGCATGAGTTTGTCAATAGGTTCTATCTAGAGGCTCAGACTTTGATCTCCCTGAAGGCTGCTTCCTTCATTAATGTTAAGTCTGCTCTGCTTAATGCAGTATGACTTAACAAGAACCTCTCTCTGGCTCTGAAGTCTGGTTTTATGGAGCTCAAAATGTCTCCAACCTGATTTGCCACCTGCTCGCATTCAAGGATGACTTTGAAGTGCCCATGCCCTCTGGACTAAGAGCATTCCAAGAGAATAGAAACAAACTATCCTTCTCTGACAAGCCTAAAACTGGGGAAAGCTCTACCACTCAAGGAACAGCTGGTAACAATAGCAACCACACTTGCTATAAGTGTGGAAAGCTAGGCCACATGTCTAGAGAATTTAAGCAACCAGCACCCAAAGTACACCACGTAGGAGCAGAGGAGTATGACTCAGAAGGAGAACAAGAGGATAAGGAAGCCTCTCAAGACAAGGAGCCAAAAAACTGCTAAGCAACCAGGATGAGGAGAAATCTCTGGTTGCCCACGTACATGTACTCCTCTCTCTCCACCCTCTACCCTCCCACCTGAAGACCCAGGTGCTCCTGACTATGCCCCTCCACCTGACACAACTCTGATTTTGGGAACCGCAGACCCCAGAGTCCTCGCACCAGCAAGCCCTAGCCTAGGCTCCACTGATCCTGACACAAGCCCCTTGCTCTACTACCCTGACTCCCAGGAGATAGAAGAAGACCAACTGCATAGAATCCTTGCTATCAACGCTCTCACCAGAGGCAGGAGAATAAGGAAGGAGCCCTTGATCACTCCTGAAGCCAGAGAAACGGTTGCACTTCCTTACGCTGAGCAGTTGACCCTCCCTACTACAGAAGTCACGCATGAGAGCAATAGCGCCAAGAAAATGGCACAAATACTCAAGTCTGTTAATGTCTCTGCTTCCCTGGATGCCCTGAAAGGATTCAGTCCTACCTTGTGTGCAGCTTTGGAGGAATTCCCTAGTAAATACAAGGATATGGATGTCTATCAAGTAACATCTCTAAGTAATGGAACTGATAGAACAGACTGCACCTACATTGATATGATGGTCCACAAGGTTAAAGTCCAAGCCATCATTGACTCCAGTGCACCAGGAAATATCATCTCCTTGCAACTAGTCAAGAAACTGAAGTTGGCCCCAGACTTGGATTACCAAGAGGTATTTGGGACAGCAGGTCCACTTACCACTAAAGCCATGGGCGCTTACTTGTCATTGCCCCTGCAGTTTGGGAAGTTGATTGTAACCGCCCCTGCTATAGTTCTGGACAATCACAGTTATGATATCTTTATTGGCACAGGATTCATGACAAGGTATGGGACTTTTACCAACCATGGTGATAATAAATTCAAAATCCTAGGCCAGACTATCTCCATGTACTACAATGTTGCAAAGATAGTTGACCTTCCCAAGAAGAAGCTCCACTTCATCAACATAGTTTGCTGACGGTAAATTACTGTGGCTTATACCTTACAGCACAAGAAGCTTAGGATGCTTCCCCTGTTAAAAAAAAGAGTATAAAGGGATCCCCTTGTACGCTTCTTCCTTGTTCACTATTACTTCTGGGTCTCAAGTGATTCACCATACTGGTCTGTCCTTAGAGATTCCTTCTGGTTTACATGGTGAAGTCTTTGGTCATCATGGTGCCTCCCGCCTGGAACCACAGATCTTCCCTGGACTAGTCATGCCTGGACCAGAAGAGCTCCAGGTCCTACTAGCCAACCTTGGTCCTGTCCCCTTGACTGTGCAGAAAAATCAGTTATTGGGATATATCAGACTAGAAGAACATGCCAACTTTCTCCAAGCGTCACCTTTTGCTAGACTTGATGAGCTAGGACTTCTGGTGAACCAGCCCTTGGTCTTACCTGTAATTCCTTGTGACTCTCTGATTGATCTCATTGAACCAGAAAAGATAAAGGCACTGGCTCTCTTTGATAAATACAAGGAATTCTTTGCCAAGGATGACTTGGACCTTGGGAAAGCCATTGGAGTATATCACACCATTGACACCCAAGGACAAACCCCAATCTGGTCTTGCCCTATTTGCTGTAGTCAAGCAAACCAATCTATAGCTAATAAGGAGCTTCAGAAGTTACTAAGCTCTGGGCTGTTGGTACCCATTAAAAGCCCCTGGTCTTTTTACCTTCTTATTGTCAAAAAGAAGGATAGTTCTTAGTAGAGTGGTCATTGACTATAGAAGACTGAACTCCATTGCAAAGAAGGACTCCTACCCCCTTCCATGTATTGATGATACTTTGGATTGTTTGGGAGGAGCTAAGTTTTTTAGTGCCATGTATCTAATCAGCAGCTACTGGCAGATCAATCTTCCCCCTGAGGATCAGGAAAATTGTGCTATCATTACTGAGAAAGGACTTTTTCAGCCCACATGGATGCCCCAGGGACTAACAAACGCCCCTGTCACTTTCCAAAGAGCTATGGATGCAGTTATGGGTGACCTAAAGCTCACATTGGTGCTTGTATACTTGTATACATCAACATCTTCTCCAAAACCTTCACTGAGCATTTACAACACTTACAAGAGGTCTTCAAAAGGTTACTCAAAGCCAATCTGAAGCTGAAGCCACGGAAATGTAGTTTCTTCAAGAAAAACTTAGAATTCATAGGGTTTGTGATAAGCAAGGATGGCCTACGTCCTGTACCTGCTAAAGTGGAAGTAATTGTCAAGATGCAGGTAACAGCCAACAAACATGATATCCGAGTCTTTCTGCTTATGATTAGTTACTACTGTAGGTTCATCCCAAACTTTGCTACACTTGGGGACTCCTTGTTTAACCTTCTACGTGCTGATGTGACTTCTTCTGGAACTCTGCCTGTCCAAAGGCCTTTGACACTCTGAAACAGGCTCTGATGTGTGCCCCTGTACTGGCCTATCCTAACTTTGAGAAACCTTTTGTGGTGCACACAGATGCTAGTCTTACTGCCATTGGTGGTGTTCTTTCACAACTAGACAACAATGGACTAGAATGCCCTGTTGGCTACTGTTCTCACACTTTGAACTTTCATGAACGCAACTACACAGTGACTGAAAGGGAATGTCTTGCAGTAATTTACTCTTACCAGCAGTTTATAGTATACTTACATGGTGTACAATTTACTGTAGTTACTGATCACGCCTCCCTCCAGTGGTTGAAAACATTGAAGGATCCTGACTGAAGACTTGCCCGCTGGGCCATCAAACTTCATGCCTTTAATTATGACATAGTGCATTGTGCTGGTGCCGCTCATCAGAATGCAGATTGCCCACAAGACTGCCTATCATTGCTCTTGTGTCCTCTATTGCTGATGAGCTTTATGAAAAACTACTGGTTGACCAATCTTTGTGGGAGAAGAGCCCACTGAAATCCAAATGTTCTTAAGAAGCTTTCAGTGGACAACAAAGTAAAAGATGGTCAACTCTTTAAGCTCTACAAGGATAACTGGTTGCCATTTGTACGCCCCTCACTCAGAACAGACCAAGTAGTTGCATCACACAAAGCTACAGGACATGGAGGAATACAAAAAACCTTGTTCAGTTACAGCAACATTGCTACTGGGAAGGAATACTCTCTGATGTTGCTAAAGTTCTGGCTGCTTGCCACAACTGCAATGTCAAACAGCCAAAGATAGCAAGATTACAGCACAAGTTGATCCTCCCAGGATTTGCTTTCCATACTGTTGTCATTGATGTGGTGGGACCCTTACCAGTATCCAAAGGGAAAAATAGTATATCATAGTGGTTGTGGACCAGTTGACCAAGTGGGTTGAGGCCAAGGCTATCCCAAATCATTCTGCACTCACTACGGCCATGTTTATCTTGAAACACATCATCTATTGCCACAGATGACCTCAGATGCTATTAACAGAAAACTTAACCAACTTTACTAGCTATATGATAGACAGGCTAAATCAACTGATAGGTATCAGAGGCACATTATCCACCCCATACCATCCCCAAACTAATGGAATGGTTGAACAAACTAATGGAAGTTTGGTGCAGATCCTCAGGAAACTAGCACACCAACATAAGTCAGAATTGGACAATTATCTGCCTGCAGCCAACATTGCTTGCAACATTGGCTATCATAGAGCAACAGGAAAAACCCCCTTTCAACTCCTGTATGGACGTCAGCCTGGTTTACCTCCTCATCTGTACTCCTTGGTGAAACCTAATCTGGCTGTCACCCCAGAAGCCTAACTCCATAAGCTGGCTCAGACTCTGATCAGAATACAGGCTAAAGCCAATACTATCAATCTGAACACCAAGCAAAAGGATGTGGAGCTTTCTCAAGCTAAACACCCAGCCCTCCCCAGTTATCAAATTGGAGACCTAGTCTACTTCTACAGCAACAGAGGCCATGAACATGAAAGCAAACTTGCCTCTCTATGGCAAGGACCTGTTAAGGTCATCCAGAGAGTAGGTCCTGATAGCTATACATTAAAGGAACCTGCCACTGTACAAATGGTCACCAGAGTTCATGTGCAATACATGAGTATGGCTCCTAGTGACCAGCAGTAATCCCCCTTTAGGACAACAATCCGGAAAAAGAAAAACCTAATAAAAAAAATTACATGGGTTGTTGTCTAGATTGCAGAAAGAAAGGAATAATGCATAAATACTAAAAAGGCTTTATTGGAACTTGCAGTGTTTGGAGACCACTGCCTTTAAATGACAAGTCATTGTAAGAAGGACCACACAGGCTGCCATGTACTCCTCTGCATAGTCCTCCTTGAAGTGCCACAGATGGAAGATAGGGTAATCAGGGTATTTATCCCAAGCCTGTGCTTGGTTGAGGCCCATCCAGACGGGGAATTCAATTCCCATTACCAAGGCATCCCAGAACAGATGATCTCTCTCCAGTACTTTTGGTTCAAGGCAACATCTGGCTTGTAGACCCCCTGCATGAGTCCCTCTATAAACATGGGGACGTACTCTACCTCAGCCACTGCTAGTTTATCTAAAAGAGCTGTGAGAAGGTGCCCAAGCAAGGCCAACAAAGTATACATGACCTTGCTTTTAAGATTCAAGGCTGTAAGCAGACCAGCTGTCACTCATTGGATACGGAAGTTCTTACAATCCTTATCAACCCAGATTGCTACTTCCATTTCCACTCTTCCTTCATGGCACCAGGCCTTGATTATCCCCCAGAGTACCACCAAAACAAGGTCTACCTGTTCCTGGTCAAACTTCTTCCCTTACCACTCAAATTCTTGAAGTTGACTCTCAGCAAACTTCAGTGCTGCCTCTTGGTCAAAGCGGAAATGGTAAAAATTCCCCTCCTTGACCTTTGCTTGGATTAATACAGAGGAATCCTTCAGCAATTCTTGAAATAAGGCATGAAGGTGAGGCCCTTCTCCAAGTTTTGCCTCCTTGGCCTCCTTCCAGTCCAGAACACCGGAAAGGTCAAACCAGATGACCCCTTCCTCCTGTTGAGCCTCTAGCTGAACCACTGGCTCCTGTGCTTGAGAAGTTGTCTGCGTCTAACCAACCGCTCGACCCTCTTCTGGCTCTTATTCTGGGTGCTCCTTTCTTTAGCCAACCTGGCTGCCTTACTGGCTGCTACTCTGGCTCTAATGATAGTAGCTCTGGAAGCCCTGGGTGATTTAGTTTGGTTATCTGACATATGCAACCCTTGAGTACTGTGCCCTCTATTTATACCCTTGCCCATTCTAGTGGTGGGAAATGTTGTAAATTAGACAGCATGTGTATAATGGTCAAGGCTATCAGTGGAAATTAATCCTGATAGTCAAGACTAAACTGGTTTGCATCTAAATCTGTCAGATCCAACGGATTCGCATTCCATATTGTATCTGGGATGTTATTATAGGTTAGCTGTACTATTACATCCAGGTTTGATCAGGTTTGGGAATTGCTAGCAGTTGCCGTAATTGGTAGCTGCAAGCTGCAGCCACTCTGGAGTAACGCGCACCCACTCTTCTCCGTCAGATTTTCTGTATTGTCCTAAGATGGAAAAAATACAGATGCAAGATCCTGGTGGATAGCAGAAGATCACGTAATGTTCCTAACAATAGTACAGGTGTTAATAACACTTTGGAATCCATTGTGCAGCCTGAATGGTATATAAACTTCCTTTCTTTCCAAATAAAAGATACTTTTCACATATTAAATCTAGCCTTTACTCAACTCAGCTGTTACCTATTAATTAAAGGTAAAGACTACAGAGTCATTGGACCTGTATTAATTTGTGTTTAGGACTATCACTAAACTCTACCAACCAGCCAGAAACTTCACATCTAAAGACATCCACCAGGCCAATTCACGACACATACTTAGTTATGAATGCATTCTTGGGGATATCTTCAGGTTTTGCGCAAATTTGGTGGTAACCTGCTGTCAATTTGATTTTTTTGAAGACTTGGGACCCCCCAGGGCTTCAAAAAGGTCATCAATTAGGGTCAGATGATACCTGTTCTTAATTGTGACCTTATTGAGCGCCCTGTAATCTGTGACTAGGTGTAGTCCTCCATCTTTCTTTTCTAAAAAAAACAGCAGCACCAAAAGAAGACTTAGAAGATTTGATGTGCCATTTCTCAAGAGCTTTGTCAAGGTAGGCCTTTAGTATGTTGTTCTCTTGTGGCGTAAGGCGGTAGATAGGTTGTGCTTTTGGCACACTTCCTTTGAGATCAATTTTGTGCCTTATGCCACAGTTGGGTGGCAGCCTTGGTAATGTTTCTTGGAAAACAGAAGGAAACTCTATGATTAACTGTGCCTGAATTGGGTCTTGCTCATGTGAGGTCTTTGTACTTTTTAAGTGGATAAATTCATATGTGCAAGTGTTTGAATTGATTTTACTAGGTTCCATTTCCTCTTCTGTTTCTGTAATTTTCACAAATACATGGTCTCTCATAAGTGTTAAGATGGGTTGGATATAAATGGTGGTGCACCTTGCCTTGTTGTATGATGAGGGTAGCGCTATACCAGTCAGTATGAGGTTTGTTCTTTCTCATCCATTCCAATCTAATTACAGCATCATACTTTGGGATTGGTATGATTGGACCACTAAGCATAGTCTTTACGTCTCATATTTGGGGTGCAGAAGAGTTTTTCTTCTCTGGTGACCATGTGTACTCCTATTAGATACCATGATAACTCTTTTGACATTACTTTTGATTGTGGGTAGCTTCATGAGGTTGGCAAGATCTTGTCAACTAGTGATTTGTCTGCTCCAGTGTCAAATAGTGCTGTACCTTGATATCTGCAAAAGCAGAAAGGATAATTGAGGAGTTTATTTTCAGTTTGGGCGTCAAATGGTATAGGATTGATGGAGGTAATTGGATTATGTTAATTGAGTTCATGTCTTAGTCCAGGTACAAGTCTTGGAAAGTGGGGGAGGGCAGCTAGCCTAAGCACTCCCCTGAGCTTTTCCCTCTTTGGTGGCATTATTAGTGCTCATTTGATTTACTTGAGTAGTGAACTTTACACTTTGAGGATTGAGTTGTGGCTTAGTTGTTCTGCTTGTTAGGTTGAGGGTCCTTCTTTTCTGTGGAACTTTCTTTTAGTTTGTTTGAAATGTGTAGATTTTTGGATTTCTGTGCAGCTGTCAGGGAACCAACCCTGATTGGCCGGCTTGCTAGTGTTTGGGAACTGGCAGGTTGCGGACTGGGTGGGCAGAGTCCACCAAAGGATTGGTGCTAACTTAATGAGGTAGGACATGACTTTCCCACCCACAACCACAGACTGGCAGCTGGGACAATAGTATCTATTACTCCCGTGAGAGTAATATATACAATTCCAAAAAGCTTGTTGGTATGGTCCAGTGAGAGCTTGGCAGCGGAGGCAGGCATTGGTTTGGGGGTGACAGGTGGTTCCATGTTCATTCAGTAGGCAGGAAGGAAGTTGTATTTATCTCTGAACAGGCGGGGTTTGGTAACGTACCAAGGGTCTTCTTGGTTGTATCTGGTTAACTTGGTAGTTCTGGCCAAGGGATTCTGGGCTAGTATATTTTTGGCGGTTTAGTCCCTGTACCCAGGCTTTAAGGGGTACTCTGTGAAATAAACAGGACCAAAGGGGGCACCAGGCAGGCAGGCAGTACATAGCTGGAAGAGAAGCAGACAATCTTGGGGTTAACTGGAAGATGGCAAGAATAAAATACAGCAATAGTTGGGGAAACCAATATCTCAAAATCTTTATTTGAAAATGACAGTGGGGGTTGATCTCGGCCTGGCAGGCATTTATATCACACTGCCAGGCTTCACTTCCTGGTCAGGTTTTCTGGGCTTGGGCAGGTTGGCATTGGGTGTCTCAGATGGCAGTGTGGCGTTTGGCACTGGCTGCTTTGGGGTGAGAAGACTTCAAATCCTTCTGGTTATTGATTCAGGTATTGGGTGCCTCTTTGGGTTCAGTGCCTTCCCCGGGACTTTGGGTGAGTTTGGAATAACTTTCAGGGAGAAATTTGTCTATTTTACTGGGCAAACTGCCGGTGTCAGGCGTTGGTACCTTGGGGAAATTCCTGGCATATTGCACTGGCAGTTTGCTTTCAGAATCCTGCAAAGCTAAGGGTTAAGGTCCTAGCGGGCTGGCAGCAACTTCATCAATTAGTAGTGGTTTATTGCGTTCCCAGCCTATGAGTATGGCGGTCTGCAAAGGGTTTTGTACAGGGTTCAACTCTGATTCTGTATTTTGATATTTAGGAGCATCCAAATTGTCATTCCTGACAGCAGCTTGCTTTCCTTCCAAGAACATGTCTTGGATTTTTTTGCAACGGCTTACGTCAAATTAGCATCTAATGTGTGTGAGAAGGCCATTGTAGAAGTCCAGTCGTGGTCTATCTTTATCAAAGTTAATGGTGTTGGGAGCTTGGCCATGTATGTATTCATAGACTGCAATGTACTCCTCAATAATTCCTGTCATTTTTAAGGTTCTGTATTTGGTCATGATCACTAGGTTGGAGTCCTTTATGGAAAATTTCTCCAGGAAGGCAGCTTTAAATAAGTCTAGTTTTTCTGATCAGAATGCTATTCAAACTATTGCTAAAAAAGGTGAGGCAGCCCTGGTGACACATAGAGTAATTTCACTGGCCCAAAGTTTGTGAGTAGCCAACTTGTGTAAACTTGTTTTGTGTGCTTTAAATACAGAGGTTGGCATTTTCTTGGTGTAGTCCTAGAATGATCTAATTTCTGCTGAGTGTAGGAGTTGTAATACAATTTTGGGTATTTTGGTTACTTCAGGAACTGGAGGCGGATTCAGGACTCCATGTGTACTGAGAAAGCTGTACTTTTTGGTCAGTAAAGTACATTTTTGGAGTCAACAAATCTTGTTGTACATATTTTCCTTCTTTATAATCTACCCAGAATTTGGGGAGTGAATTGTCTGGGTTCTTTTCTTTAGGGGATTTTGTATTTTAAGTTGCTTAGGTGTGGATAACCCACCTGTGCTACCACTATCAAGTAATTACTTTTGAAAAGTATAGTAAACAAGATAAATGGGAAAATTAAGAAGAGAAAATACTTTATTGATATGAATATTGGGTATTATATAGTATCATGAGAGGTCACATACTGTCCATGTATGTCATGATGGTCATGGGGCTTATCCAAGTAATTTTTCCTCTTAAGTCACAAGGCTTGTCCAAGTTATGTTCCTCTTAGAATTCAAAAAATTTGATCCTCATAATAGATGGCGGGATGATAACAGTGCCACCAACTTAATGTTTAGTTGCAAAATCATTTGGCAAGTTACTCAGAGAATTAGTTTCCCAAGAGAGAACTATTTCAGATGTTGCAACAGCAGTATACAGGGTTATATACAAAGGACATCCTCTCAACGGCAATGTTACTCACTTTTTTGGTGATGGTGACCTTGGTGTAGTTTCTAGTAAGCTTGAGGACCCTAGGATTTATTCTCTGTGCCCTTGCACCCTGTGAACCTTAAACTGGTTCTTAGTACAACCTCATATTTTATTCTCTCCTCTCTTGTCTTCTTCCTGAGTTGGCACTTGTGTTGCACTAACTCAATTTTTCACCCACAAGGGCATCCAAGCCTTCAGTGTACTCCTCTGGCTCCTTAGCTTTGCTGTTGTGAAGAGACCGTTTTGGTTTAAAATTAAAATTAGTCTATCATTATAACTTATTTATTTAAATTTTTATCAGTCCATATATAGTAGCCTAAAGGCTTATACTTACTACAATTTATTTAAGATTAAGCTTTTATATTTCTATATTATTATTTTTGGCCATAAATGTGCACTGTTAATTGTATGTTTTGCAAAATTTGATCTTTTTATTAATTTCAATTCATAGCAGTTACTCAGAACATTTATTTCCTTTTAAAATCTAGATTTTATGTCTTAATTAGGATAAGGTGGTAACATTATTATAGCTTTATTGTTTTTTTTGATATTTGTTAAATTTTTTGTCTGCTTCAGTTGCTAATAGGGTTTGTTGGATTGTGTTTTTAACTTTTGTGACTGAGTTCTATGTGTTCATAAAAAACAAGGTAATTATATTAGATTTGTTCTATGACTTAAACATGTGTGTTCTAGGTTTGGTGCATTTGCTGCTAAATCATTATACACTTTTCTCCAGTTTGAGTAAGTTGTTATGTGACTGAATATTTTTCCAAATAGCGCACATTTTCTGCTAAATTATCTTATATTTAGATTTAACATGTTGAAATTTATTGGGTGACTGAATCTATTTATTCTAAATTGACTAATATTTTTTATCTTAACAGGTTGAAAGCTACTTTATCTCAAAATTTTAAGAAGGAGGTATAATTTCATCATATATAACATGGAGCCTCTCACTTAGCGCCCCCTTTGTGCAGTGAGAAAGATTACCAAACATGGTGAAAACTTTGGTTTCAGCACTTGCCAAAAGGTTGGGTGTACTAAAAATTACCCCAGAAACAGAATACTATACCTGTCCTTGACTGATCCTGGTGTTTTTCAACCCAACATGTCCCCTTCTGCCACTCTGTCTACCTAATGAGTGATCATCAACTCTTGTCTATCATTTAAGTAGAATTATTTATCCTAATAAAGACAATTTTATCCACATTTGTGTTGGGATTTTATTTTTTAAGCTTTCTCCTTTCCTTTTTGCCAAAATTAAATAATCTTCTTGTATTTCAGGAAATTAAAATATGTGCCCTTAATTTTTCCCTGAAAGCTAACCCAAGGTCAGCTTTAAACCTCAAATCTTTTGTTATAAAAATTTCCACCCATGTTCTCCTGGATGTTGTCCCCAGGAGCCAAATACAAAAATATGATGCCCACTAAAGGGGAGCAAGTCCCTTGGTTACTCTGTTCCCTTGCGCATTTTCTGGTCCTTCTCTCTTTGTCACTAAAGTACCTGAACCTACCAAAGTTTATAGTCCTCTGATCAAGGTATACATAACTGATTCCCAACTACGCCAATGATAATGGTGTTGCTGCCCAGGCCTTTGTGGGTCCACTCCCAGCTTTCTCTCTCAATTATGAACAAGCTTGCACTGCCTTCCTCATTTTTCTTTGCGCTGGCACAGTTGCCATGCATACCTGTGACAGATCCAGGTCCAACCAGTCCATCCTACCATTATCCTGCCCTTGACTCTTATTGCCATTACCTTCCTGTGACAAAGCTTTGAGGAGCTTTGTCTCCAGGGAGGCAATTTTATGGGACAACACTTTGTTATCATCCTGCCAACAGGCCAAGATCTCAACGCTCTTTTCCTGTGTTGCCATTAAAGCCTCAATTTCACAATTTCCCTTTGATTTCACTTGTTGTAAGATTTTGTTCCATCCTACTAACAGGTTCCAGGAATCCCACCCATAGATTTGGTTTCCTTGGGTAGGAGTCCCTTCTTTTGCAAAGTAATTGTAGTATAAATCTTTAATTGCAGCTTTTCTTTCACCAAGGACTCCTCAGGCACAGTCTTGGTGACCCCCAAGCTTGCCCAGGCTTCCTCCAACAAGCTTGTTGGAACCTCTTTCCTGGCAGCAGCGGTTTCCACGCAAAGTACTCCAAATTTGGCCCTTTTAAAATTTAACAAAGAGGACATTTTAATTGAAAAGGTAGTTGAGGAGAAAGCGTCAAAATTGACAGTTTATCTATTAAAAATTAGCTGTTTTTTTGCTTATATACTATTAAGGGCATATTTGGCTAAAAACCCCTCTGGTTCCTGAATCAACATATGATTCATATCACGCGGTTTATGACATTTGATAATCCAAACCTAGATCTTTACCTAAAAGATCACCAATATTTCTCAACCTATAAGAACCAACCTACAATGGGAAGAAGTCACCTGACTCCATTTATCCCAATATAACAATTCAGCATGGAACTTCCCCAGCTCCCAGCACCAAAACCCTATGGATTAAACATCCCAAAATTCAGCTATCAATGTTCCAACTGGGAACCAGCTGATCAAACCTGAATTCCTAGGTATCCTTGCCTTTATTTAGTTATCTTTGCATTTACTGGTTTTTTGCCTTAAAACCCATTAAAATGCTTTGAAACTCAAACCAGGCGCCACCATAGCACCCAGCAATTTTTCCAGGCAGCGCCTCAGCACTTCTCAAATCAATTAGGCGGCGTGGCGGCGCTTCTAACCTAATGAATTTGCCAAAGAAGTGCTTTTAACCCAAAATTCAGGGGTTTACTTATTGTTAACCTTAACCAAACTTCTTGAAAAAGTAAGGCAATTAACCAATATAATTAAATCCTCATTAATTATATTCCCATGTATTTATTAATTAATCTTCCCAATTAATTAAATTTTTTTGAGACACCCAGTCTCCCAGATTGACTCGGCCAATCTTGCCTTCTGTACTTTTATTGAACCTAGAAATCCAGCTTTCAAGAATCTTTATCTGAAGAATTCTAACCAAACCTATCTAATTGCAATAATCAGCAAAAACAGAGCATCTTTATATTTTAGAGTATTTATTTGGCTAAATACTCAACAGTGTCTGTTGTACGGTCACACAGCTTTCTTGACAATCTACAAGACTGTCAGTCAAAGGGCTACTCAAAAACTAATGAAGGAACACATCCTTAGCTTTCTTTATCCCACCTGTAAATAGGCTTTGTTTCCTGAACTCCTGTCCATAGTTACTTGGGAAAATATGAAGAGCCTTTTTTTGAGGATTTTGGGGGATACTTTGGCCTAGAGGTCAAGAAGAATGCTTTCATGAATTTATTTCAAACCCAATGAAGCTCTGGCTGAGATTACTGACTGTTTTTATATTGAGTAACATCAAATCATTACCAGTTGTGAATTGACTCCTGGGAAAGTGTACACTACATGCTCCAATGTGTTGAAGATGAATAAGCCCCTATTCCTACACTTTAAGGCACAAAAGTCATATCTTACTTCCATGAAGAGCATCAAAAGCTTCCTGCAAGATATTCATTTGACGCATGAAGGTACTGTGGTTCACAATAATACAGCTAATAGCACTATACCACCTCCTGTACCACGTGCATCATGACTCTTAGCTCTAGTGAACAGCCCAGGAGACAAGGATGTCACAATTGTGGTCAATTTTAAACATCACTCTTGTACCTGCATCAATCCTTGTGTAGAAGGTTGCAATCCAAAGGAACAGGCGGGAAAAGAGAGGACAGGTTAGAGGTAGAGAATTTCTCTTCTTACCAACCTCCACATCTTCTCCTGATCCTCCCTCTGACAAAGAATCTTCTCCTTTGTATGGACCTACTATTCTTCATTCAAGCCATGATCTTTTAAGTTATTCTGAGCCCAAAGATTCTGACTACAATGAATCATATAGTTATGGCTTCTCATTGCTGGATGTTTCTGAGACTATGTCTATCCCCTATAAGCTCTGATTGGGGAAGACCACTACCACAACTTGCCCAACTCCTGCTAAAGCTAAGGCCATGGTGACTTGTCCTTATCTAGCATAGGCTCACTAAGCCCCTGTCTTAGTGGAATCTTCAGAAGAAGTAGCTGAACTAGATGAGGCCCTCTTCCAGAAATATATTTTGTGTTCCTACCTTTGCAAACTGTATACAAAGAAATTCCTGCCTTTGTGCAAGTTGGAAAAATGGGTAAAAGGAACTGGAAGCAGTACAAGATTTCCTAGCCATTTTACTTCCTTTTGAAAGGATACCACTTTTTGTGGAAAAGTCCATTCAGAAAATTAAGATTAAGGCCGTTCTGGACACAGGTTACCCTGTCAAAATTTTGCCAGAAAAGAGGCTTGACCTGCCAGCAAGGTTCCAAGTAAGCAGGTTTGTGACCCGCAATCTAATTATCCAGTCACTTGGAGCCAGACTAGGAGGTCAACTCAAATTTCCAAATTCAACAACATGAACAAATGATAATCCCTTACTATTGATACCTTATTTTAGTGCTTGACTCATTGCTAGGATCAAGCCACCCCCTTTGCTGTCCCACCATGTGATCAACACTATCATGTTTCTGTTATCCACAATTCATAATGACTATATAATACATATCTTTCAATAAAGAATATGATCTAGTTTCCAAATATTTTCCCCTTGTAACTCTGCTAAAGCAGCACAGTTACAACATTGGTAGCACAGGTAGGGTTTACATCTTACCTTACCTTGTAAAATTCTACCAGTTGCCTGTACTTGCTGCGGCCAACAAATCCTCAATAGAATCATGCCTGGCCTCCAGCAGACTGGACACCGTAAACACCTGGTGCCAAAATACCTGATGGATTTTTCCTCTATCAGAATATGGTGATAAAGATCCCTGCATTCAATGCCCTGTCTGCCCAAGGTTCTTCCAGGCTCCCTCCGCCATGCCTTATGCAACTGATGAAAACACCATGCCAGTCTACATAGCCCAAAGACTTTAAAGTGCTACCCTGAAACCTTTGCCAGGGCCAATAAAAACAATGCTGCCGCATGGATTAAATCTGCTCAAATCAAACTGGCTCAAATGGAATGCTTGCAGCAATTCTGGATTGCAGCAATCTCAATCCAACTGACCCACACTGCTGGCACCTGGTGCAACAAGTGGCATGAAGAACACACCAAAAAGGACTGAGATACCTTCAAATAAGACTTCTTGGCAAGATTTGTGCTTAATAATACCACACTCATGATCATACACAAAGTAAAGAACCTAACCTAGACAGGCTCTGTGAAGGAACTCACCTGCGCCTACAAGGAACTCTGACTATGCACACCCTCTGACATGGCTTTTGACACCCCAGTCACACACCTCATGTGCTACAGCACACTCAAATTGCATTCAATGAGACACGTGAACCTGGATCAAGTAACCAATCTACAGAGTCTGTATTGCAAAGCAGAGAAGGCAGAAAAACGTTCAACACTCTCCACAAGGCGCAAACCAGAAAACAAGAGAGACCCAAAGACTCTCACCCAGCCAGGCATTCCAATTGACTACCCCTTAGAACAAAAAAAGCAGCACAAACCATAAGCCTACAGGTTTAAATGGACATGAAAACAGGAACAGTGGCCAGTCAAACCTTACCCATTTCTGTATCACTGCCACACAAGGTAACCAAGACAAGGGAAAAGCCCAGGGAGAGCACTAAGCAATCCAAGCTTTTCCCGCACAACTCATGACTTGCCCAACAATGAGTACCAACCCAAGGACATCAATCAAAGTTCAATGATCCAAGTGCCCTTGGAAGACCCAGTACTTTACACCATTGTCAGACATCCCAATAATATGATGTCCTACCCTTTCTGCTTTTGCAGTTACACTGGCTCAGCACTCCTGGACTTGGGCACAGACTGAACCCTTGTCAACAGTAGCTTTGTGGATAAGTTCAAACTAGCTACTAATCCTTCACAGATTAATAATGTGGTTTTAGCTGATGAGTACCACATTGCAGTAACACAGTAAAAACCCCTTCTCTGTCATGCTAGAGAACTACATTTCACCATCCAGGGTCCTGTCATTGATTTTCCCAAATTTGACATTGTTCTGGGACTGGACTAGCCCCAAAGGAATACCCCTCATTTAGACTGGGGAATCTTAATATTGACCATCAAGAGTGAGGGCGTCAATCACCAGATCTACCCTGACTCAGTGGATCAGCTCCTGCGCAATCACGTCTTTATGTGTATTACAGAAACCCTTGATGAAAAGAAGAACCTCAATGCAAATGACTGGGACTCCTGCCAATACAAGATCATACACTTCAAGGACCACCAGGATACCGCTACTCCTCAGGACTTCAAAATTGTAGCCTGCCACCCAGAAATCTTCAAGGAGGCTTTACCTGGGTTGCCTCTGGAAAAGCATATCCAACACTCCATCCAACTCAAGAGAGCTGTACCCAAGGCATAGCCCATCTATTGCCTGACCTCAAAGAAATACAACGCCCTATGTGTCTACCTCAAAGAGGCCTTGGAGAAAGAACTTATCTGTTCCTCACAATCCTTCTTTGGGGCCGCCGTATTCTTTGTGACTAAAAAGGATGGTACCTTACGCCTGGTCACAGACTACCGCGCCCTAAACAAAGTTACCATTAATAATTGTTACCCACTGCCACTGATTGACAACCTCTTCAATGCCTTGGAAGGAGCCACCGTTTTCTCTAAGATTGACCTGACTGCAGGCTACAACCAAATCCACATCAAGGAGGAAGACATCCCCAAGACAGTGTTTCAAACCAAGTATGAATCATACAAGTGTGTGGTGCTCAATTTTGATATGACAAACGCCCTGTCCACCTTTGTGACCTTCATGAACAAAGTATATGCGCTACACATAGGCAAACATGCCCTAGTTTACCTGGATGACATCATTGTCTACAGTCCCTTGGTGGAACAGCACCACAATGACCTTGAGGCAGTCTTTGCTACCTTGGCACAACATAAACTGTTAGCCAAGCCCTTAAGTACCAGTTCTACTGTGAGCAACTACCCTTCCTGGAACACAGTCTCACAGGACTGCATCAAACCCAACAGCCAAAAGATACAGGCCATCTGCAAGATGACACCACCCAAGGATCAGTCGGAACTCTGCACCTTCTTGGGGATGGTGGCCTATCTACACCACTTCATACCTGACTGTGGTATTTTGACTGCTCCCTTATCTGCCATAACAGGTGCCAAATCCAAGTTTGTGTGGACCCCCCAATTGGACCTCTGTTTTAGAAGCCTCAAAGAGAAGCTCCCATCCTTCAATACCCCAAACGTGACAGGGAATACCAAATGAAACCAACGCCTCAGATGCATCCATTGGGGGAGTACTAAAAATTAAGAATAATGACATTGACTTTCTGCCTGTAGCTTATGAATTGTAAAAATTGACAGATGGCAAGTGTGATACTCTATCCACAACAAGAAACTGTTGGCTATTGTACAATGTCTAGTCAAATGGCAATGTTACCTAGAACAACAGGAAGAATTCACAGCATTAACTGACCACAAATCGCTCATATATTTTAAACTCAAGCAAATCTTTCTTGCCACCAAGCCCGCTGGATAGAGCTCTTGGAGAGATTCAACACGCTCATCTAATATAAGCCCAGGGCCAAGCTTGTCATGGCAGACACCCTGTACTGCCTGTATGTCTGTGCTTCAAGAGGAGAGAATGGGCTCAACCCAGACTGGCCTCTCTTAGTACTATGCACAAAAGACAAGGGTTTCCCCCTGGCACAACTGACATAACAAAGGAAACAGTTATCGAAAATGAACACCTATTTGCTGACGTATATGGGACCCTACACAGAAGAATGTCTGACAGCACAACCATTCCCTACATCCCCACGCACCAGCAGGTAGACACCATCCTACGCTATCACAGAAACCTCAGACATATCAAGAGCCAAAATCTATATGAGTTCCTTAAGCACAAGGCCTGGTGGCCAACCTTATATTGCAACGTTCAAGAAGTCCTAGATCAATGTGAGGTATGCAAAAAGTTTGCCAAAAGTAAAACCCCTTCAAAGTCAGTACTTCCCTTCTGCACACAAATACCCTTCAAAGTATGGGCTCTTGACATTGTTGGCCCCATGCCAGGGAAACACAATGATAAGAAATACATCATGACCATCATTGAATTTGCTACAAGATGGCCAGTAACCCAAGCAGTAAGGGTGCACACTGGCAACAACGTACAACAATTTATTGGCAAAAAGATATAAAGCAAGTTCAGAAAGCCAGAACTCCTTATAACCAACAGAGACAAAGAATTGAATTTTTAAGATATCAATGTATACCTCACCAAGAATGGGGCCAAGCACACTGTGATAACACCTTATCATCCTCATGCTAATGGATGTGTGGAAGAGCTAAATGGCAGCCTTATGCACGCCTTGGCCAAGCTCACTGCCGGGAGACCTGAGGACTGGTATAAGCAGCTACCAACTGAACTAATTGTGTGCCAGACTTGTATGAACAGATACACTGGGAAAAGCCCTTTTGAGTTAGTATATGGCACCTTGCCCAATATCATCCAAGCATTTTCAGGACCCAAGCTGTAAATTCCAAGCAAGGTTCCCCCCACTCAGATCCCCAGGTCTTAGAGTCCAATGGTACTCAAGCAGAAAGAGAAAACAAGCATCTACTAAGACATTTGTCCCCACTAAAAACAGACACAAGGTCGGCAACAAAGTTTGGGTCATGAACATTGACAAAAGTAAACTACAACCAGAGAAAGTAGGCCCAACAATCATCTTAAAGGTAAACAAAAACAACACTTACCTTGTACAAGGACTTGGGAAACTTAAACAAGACAAGGTCCTTCACCATAATTGCCTGAGACCCTGCAATGCAAGACTGAAACAGTGTGAGACTGTCCTACCTGCCACAGAACAACAATTAGTCCAGTACAGCGCCCGGGCTCCTGACAACCTCCCTGACAACCTGCTCCTAGAGGAGGCCAACCTTCAGTTGGGGGTGCCAAAACAACATGCTCAACCCGCCACCAAGGTTCCAAGTAAGCAGGTTTGTGACCTGCAATCTAATCATTCAGACACTTGCAGCAAAGACTAGGAAGTCAACTCAAATTTCTAAATCCAACAACATGAACAGATGATGATCCCTTACAGTGGATACCTTGTTTTGGTGCTTAACTCATTTCTAAGATCAAGTCACCCCCTTCACCATCCTACTGTGTGATCTAAACTATCATGTTTCTGTTATTCATGACTCATGTTAACTATATAAAAACTATCTTATAATAAAGAATATTATCTAGCATCCAAATATTTCCCACTTATAACTATGCTAAAACAGCACAGTTACAACAATTGTATCCTCCAAGTTGATGAAGAAACTCAAATTAGCTCCTGATCTAAGCTATACTCAGTCTTATTAAACTGCTGGTATGGCTCAGACTTGCGCTATTGGCATATACTCTTCCCTGCCAATGAGGCTTGGAAAGCTTCTCAATGAATCTCATACTGTTGTTTTGAAAAATGAAAGCTATGACCTCTTGGTGGAAACCCCTTTTCTCCAAGAATATAATGGGATTATCAATCTTTGAGATTGTTATCTATCCCTCTTAAGCTATAAAGTCCTGTTGATCTTTGTAGTACCTCTGTGCATCCCTGGCAAGCGCTTTAAGACTTGTGTCCTTGGATACACCACAGACATTTTATTTGCTGAAGTATAGAACTCTCTCTTCCTATATTTGCTCCCCTCCTCCTTCTTGGCCTGCAGAAGAAGGTGTCTCTTTTCTTGCTCATGTGGCTTTCACTATCCCTCCTGGCTCTCAAGTGATCTTTAACTCTCAGATATCTTATAGCTGGCTAAGAAGTTGTTCTTAGAGCTTTACTCCCCTTAATCTCTAAGTTGCATAAAACCTCAGTTGTACTCTGGGATTCTAGACCAAACTCATAAGGAGCCTGTACAACTGCTGCTAGCCAACCTGACAGCTTTTCCCATGCAGGTTTTGAGAGGCCAAGTTGTGAGACATGGACGCATATTAGAAGCTTAGCAGATGCTTTCTCTACCCCTTTGGAACATTCAGCAATTTTAAAAGTATAGATAAAGACCCTCAAATGCTTTCTCTGTTAACAGCTGCTAATTTTCCACAACTATCACTCATCCAGCAGAAGTATGTAATAAAACTGCTCAACCAGTTCAACAAATTTTTCTTCTGGGCCCAATGACTATTGTCTAGCAAAAGGAGTAATCTATCAGATTGACACAGTTGACTCTCCTCCCTTCCATGCTAAACCCTACCACTGCAGCAGAGTAGAAGATGCTTGGTTTTCCAAAGAACTAAAACAACTCTTGGGTTTCAGGACTCTTAGCTACTTCTCAGAGCCCTTGGGCCTCCCCCTTAATGATCCTTAAGAAGAAGAATGAGGAGCCACTGTATTGTGATGGACTATTACTGCTTAAATTATATCACAAAAAAGAATATATACCCACTGCCAAGAATTGATGATGTCCTTTGACAATTGGGAGGTTAAAAATTCTTCTCTGCCATGAATTTAGCCTCAGGATATTTTCAGGATAACTTGTCCCCAGAAGACCAAAAACATTACTCTTATCACATCAGAAGCTCTTTATAAACCAATCCAAATGCCTCAATGGCTCTGCAACAGTCCTGCAACCTTCCAATGGGCTATGGACTTCATCCAAAAATACTTGAAGCACTCCTGTGTCCTTGTATATCTGGATGAAATAACTGTGTTCATCTCCGCCTTCACTGATTACTTGGACCATCTCAAGGCTATTTACCTCAAGATTTTAGAAATAGACATGAAGCTTAAGCCTTCCAAGTGTTCCTTCTTTAAAGAGAAACTCAATTTCCTGGGCCATGAGGTCACCCAAACTGGAATATACCCCATGGAAAATAGTTAAAAGCTATTGATAAGATGCTGCCCCCACAAATCTATGTAAGGTCCAAGTGATTCTTGGCATGATGAGATACTATTGGAAACTTATCCCTGACTTTGCAGAGCTAAGTAAACCCCTTGTTCAACTTCTTAGGAATATTCCCTTTTAATGTACTGATAGTCAACAACAATCCTTTGAGGCTTTAAAAACCAAGCTTAAAGAGCCTCTATATTGTTCTACACTGATTATGAAAAAAGGTTATTGCATACACTGACACCAGTGGAGTAACTGTGGGTGAAATATTAGCACAGATAGACTATGAAGGTGTGGATTGACATGTGGAAGTTCTTCAAGTGTTCTCAACAAATATGAGAAGAATTATAACATCATTGATAAAAATGCTTGGCAGTACTATATGATAAAAAACTTGACACTACATCTACAGGACCTACTTTACCGTAGTCATGACCACTCCTCTCTTAAGTGGTTAAAACAGCCAAGTAACCTGAAGGTTGACTGTCTTAGTGGGCCCTACTGTTACAAGGGTTTGATTTCACTATGGTACATAGTCCTTAGGCTCACCATCAGAACGCCATAGGCTAACTAGAATTTCTACACTGGCCATCTATCCTGTCAACACTGATTTTTCTGTACAAGTTATTAAGATAACTTGATACCTGAACAACCAAACCAGAAGAGATCCGCCTGGCTCTGCAGGCCCTATCAAAGGATACCATCATTTGGGATAGGCATCTCTTCAATAAGGTCATCAATACTCATCTGCCCCACGTTTGCCCTAGGATGGGAATAGCTATTATCCTAAAAGCACACATTGACACTAGGCATGAGGGTATAGTAAAGACTCACTAATGGTTTTGCAAGAACTTCTACTGGAAAATTTGCCTCCTAATCCCTGGTGTCCTTGCATCCTGTCACTCCTGTCAACTCTAACAACCTAAACCATCCCAACATCAGTTCAAGCTCATCATGCCTAAGCATGCCTTTCATACTGTAAGAATTGATGCTGTTGGACCTCTTTCTTGTTTTAGGTCCAGGTGTCAATTCATTCTGGTAGCTGAAGATCATTTTACCATATGGATCAAAGCAAGGGCTAAAAAAGATATAACTACCACAAGAAAAGAAATTTTCTTGTTGAAAGACATCTTCTATTAATATGGATTCCCTCAAATTTTGCTCACTGAAATTTTACCAACTTTAATGCTTACCTCATCACTTATATTGTTGAAGCTATGGTAACTCACCAGAATTTTCTGCACTGTATAACCTCTTCATCAATGAGACAGTTGAACAAGCAAAACCCTTTCTTGTATCCATCATGAGGAATCTCACGCTCTCAGATGCTTTCAATTGTGATATGTTCCTCCCCTCTGCCCTCTTTGATTATTGGCTCAGTAGACACCAAGTGACTGTATAATCCCCCTTTACTATGTTGTATGGGCGTGAAGCCACTACCCCTTTAATATTGGGACCCCCTTTAATTGAAGTTGACGCATCTGCCAATCCTGAAGCCCATGTCAAGGATTTGATTAATCACATAATTGAAATTCAGGCCACAGCATATTCAACTGCCTATAATGTCAAGACTTTAATCTCTTGCCGTCCAATGCTTCTAGAGACCCCTCCCTGAGTATCAAGTAGGAAACCTGGTCCTCTACTACCAAAACTGTACTGGAGATAGGACTCACAAAATAGACTCCTTCTGGGTTGGACCTTGTGAAGTCACCTTTAAGAAGGGTGTTAAGTATAATGTGAAGCTGCTATCATCTGGCTGTTCTTTTGCTCAAGTTATTCCAAATTCCCCAGCATATTTCAACTCCCTGAGTCCAATCTTGAGGAGGGAGATTTTGTAAATTGCGCCATTAATGCTATTTCAATATGGCATTGAATATTGATATGTGTGAAAATTTGGTTTTTTTTGCTTTTGACTTTGGACATTCCTTGCCTTCCATAAATGGGTTGACATCATTGTTTACCCATTCCAGATTACCATACCTGCTCTTGACTGATCTTGGTATTTTTCAACCCAACCTGACCCCCTCTGTCACTCTGTTTACCTATTGAGTGATCATCAACCCTTGTCTACTATTTAAGTAGAATTACTTACCCTAATAAACAAAATTTATCCATATTTGTGTTTACTTTTGATTTCATAAAGCTTTTCTATTCTTTTTTGGCAAAAGAATTTTCTCTTCTTGTATTCCAGGAAATTAAGGTATGTGCCCTTAATTTTCCCCTGAAGGCTAACCCAAGGCTAGATTTAATCCTCAAATCTTTTAATAAAGATTTCCTGCCATATCTTCCTGGATGTTGTCCCCAGGAGCCAAACACAACAAGCAAGTAAATTGAAATATTAAACTTTAGGGACAGATACCTCTTCTTCCTGAGATATAAAGTCTCCTTGATCTTTAAGGAGCCTTCCTGAATCCTAGCAAGTGCCTCAAGCTTTGCACAAAGAGTATCCTTACTGTTAATATATCACATCAAGTACAGAAAAATTCTTCCCTCATTTTTACTTCTTCTCCCTCCTGTCCTGCTATCAAAGGATTCCTTTTACTTACTCCTGCAACCATAACATTTCATCATGTCTTGCAGGTTAATATTGACTCACAGATACCTTAAAGAATACCTGAGAAGTTGTACCTGGAACTATACTCCCCTGAATTCTTGGAGCACAATAAACCTTCTCTATTCCCTGATATTTTGAACAGAACTCATAAGGAGCCTTTACAGTTGCCATTTTTCTAAATTAACTGCACTCACTATGGATGTATCTTGAGGAAAGATAGCAGGACATGGGTGTCTATTAAATGCAGACCAAGTGTTGTCTATCTAATATTTTGGAACTTTAAATTACTTCAGCATATCATAAAGGACCCTCAGTCTCTTCTACTATTTTGTAATTTAAATGTCCCTCAGTTGTCATCTATTTAGAAAAAGGGTGTTCTTTAGCTGCTAGACAGTTTTAAGACAAATTTGCTATTTTTTCTGAAACTATAGATTGGAAAAAGAGTTTATAAATCAAATTAATAATGACAGTTGCCGTAAATTGCGCTATCAATGCTATTTCAATTTGCCCTTCAAATATTTATAGTTGCAAAGATTGAACTGATTTCACCTTTGAGTTTGGAAATTCCTTGCCTTCCACAAATGGGTCTGGTTCAATATCCACCCATTCCAAAATTATTGTACCTGTCTGTGGTTGATCCTGGTATGAACTCATCCCAGTGTGACCCCCTCAGCCACTCTGTCTTCCTATTGAGTGATCACCGCCTCTTGTCAACTATTTATAGTAGAATCATTACTCCTAATAAATACAAGTTTATCCACATTTGTGTTAGCATTTATAATCTTTAAGCTTTTCCTGTCCTTTCTGCCAAAAGGATTTTTTCATCTTGTTTTCCACAAAATTAAGGTATGTACCCTTAATTTTGCCCTGAAGGCTAACCCAAGGCTAGCTACAAACCTCAAATCTTTTATAATAAAGATTTCCTGCGGTGTCCTCCAGGATGTCATCCCCTGGAGCCAACACAACAAAATGGTGCTTGCTACAGGGGCTGCAAGCCCCTTGGTTACCCAGTTCCCACACACATTCTCTTGTCCCTCTCCCTTTGTTTCTGAAGCACCAGATCAACCTAAAGTTTCTAGTCCCCCTCTAGAGGAAGACATTACTGATGCTCCTGCAAATCCTATGGTATTGGTTCTGTCTCTCAGGCCCTTGTGGGCCCCCTTCCTGCTTTCTCTCTCAACTATGAGCAAGCCTGTGCTTCTTCCTGCTCCCTTCTTCATTCTGGCACAGTAGCCATGCACTCTATCCCTGGCCTCTGTCCCAGGTACGCCTCCAAAGACCTGTAATCCTTCCTTTTGGACTTTGGTTTCCCCCCGCGCTGATGGAATCCATGGATACTATTGGTGTATTGGTCAACCAGTTAATCAAACCGGCCCTAGTTCACCACCAACTTGCCTTGGGATCCCAGAATCAACTGCTAGATGCTGTAGCCTCCGCTGTCTCAAATAACCATGCTCAGAATATGGCCTATCAAGAATGGTCACACAGTCTCTTTGCTTGTTTTTCTGACAACCAGCGCGACTTGTCGGTGTCAAAGAAGTATTTAACCACCTCCCTGAACTCCCTTTGCTCCTTGATCCCTGGGTACATAAAGAATTGACTATGTGAATTGGATGAACATCAGGCAGCCTTGCGTGAGCAAATTGAGGCTTTTCTTCTTAACCATTGGCAGGATTTTGAGACTCTGGTTAGTGAACTCAATCAATTCAGGGAGCATATCAACTTGCAACTCAAATTGATAGGAGCTCATGTCAATACTTGGGGCCTCCACCTGCAGCATCAATACGGTCTAGATAAGGCTGCAATAGGTGACACTTTATACCAAGTGCAAAATTATGTGGATGAGTGGGCGGCCTCTATTGAGGTGACACCTCCCGCTCCTCCTGTCAGGACCCCTTCTGATTTTGAGACCAAAGTATGGGAGGCCATTGTCAAGCTCAAGGCTACCACTCAACGCCAAGCTTCTATGCAGCCTCCCCCTCCAGGAAAACCTATGCCTGACTCTTGTATTACCTCCCTCAATGATCAGGTGGCTACCTTATGAGGTGAAATCAAGTACTTAAGCTAGTGCCTCTCTAATTCTGAAGATTTTTCATCTGAATCTGAAGATAGAGAAGAAGGTGAAGTCTTTAATAATCCCACTCATAACAATCATAGTTGTTGTCCTGGTCTAGGAGGTCAACCCTGGGTTCACTGTGCACGTGCTCTAGATCAACTTGCCAAAGTGACAAATAATGTAGCTGATAGGCAAGACGTGTTGGAGAGAGAGGTCCAAAACCTCTCCTGCTTTACAGATACTCTAAATGGACAAGTTGCCCCCTTGGTTGCTCAGACCACCTCCCTGGCTACCCATGTCAATGGGATTGCTGGCACCTTGGCAGTACATAAATAAAAATTGATGAATTTTGGACTGCTGCCGCAACTTTCTGAAACATTAGTGAGCAAAACAGCTCTACCTTGGACACTTTAGAGGAAAGCCTTTGACTCCTCTGGTCTAGACAACCTGCTGCTGAATCCAAGTTTGAGGGCAACCCACACATTAACGTCCTCAATCCTGGTGAAAACAGCCAATCCTTGTCCTTGTTCATTAACCCAAATTATAAGTTGACCTTTAAGCAGAAGTTTTGATCCCAAAACAGCTACCATTGCTGCTTTTCTGACCATTTACAAAACTACAATGCGTAGGGCTACTGAAAAACTCCAGAAGGAACACATTCTTACCTGACTCCATCCCACTTTCCAGGAAGTTGTGATCCCTGAGCTCTCTTCTATTGTCACCTGGGAGGATATGAAGCGCCTCCTTATTGAAGAGTTTGGAGGAGACCTCAGCTTAGAAGTCAAGAAGGATGCATTTGTGCATATTGCTTTCATACCCAAGGAAACCCTGGCTGAGTTTGCAGATTGTTTCTACATTGAAGGCCAGCAGTTAATTGCTAGCCAACAGTTAACTCCTCAGGAAGCATATAAGGCTTTTTCAAACGCTTTGAAGGTGAACCAGCTTCTATGTCTACACTTTAAAGCACAAAAGCCTTACTAACTTCCATGAAAAGTATTAAGACTTTCTAACAAGACATGCATTTGACATATGAGGGTACAGTGGTTCAAGAAATAAAGACAGCAACGCTGGGACTACCTCTTGTACGCCCCGCATTATGAAGCTGGGTGCAGGTGGACAGACCAAGAGGCAAGGTTATCATAACTGTGGTCAAATAGGGCACCACTTGCGGACTTGCACTAATCCCCAAGTGGAAGGTTGCAATCCCAAGAAACAGGCGTGAAAAGAGAGGTTAGTTTAGATTCAGAGACAAACTCTGTTGACCAATCTCCCCTATCTCCCCCTGATCTTCTGTCTAATGAGAAAGCTCCCTCTTCTTCTGGCCCAACTATCCTTCATCTGTTTCATAACCTCTCCAGTGATTCAGAGCCTGAAGATTCTGATAGTGAAGACTCTGATAAATAGGGCTATTCCGTCCTGGCTGTTCCAGAAACTATCCCTGTACCCTACAAGCTTTGCTCTGGGAAGACTACCACCCTTTCCCGGATACCTACAAGTGAAGCTAAGTCCATGGTGGCTTGCCCTTACCTAGTTCAAGCCCACCAACCTCCCATCCTAGTTGACTCTTCTGAGAAAGCAGCCGAGATAGCTGAAGCTCTTTTCCACAACATAACCATATCTCTTCCACTACAGGCTGTGTATAAGGAAATCCCTGTGTTACAGTATATGCTGGCCAAATGAGAAAAGGAGCTAGAGGCTGCGCAAGATGTGTTGGCAGTCTTGCCTCCCTTTGGGAAAGATAATTGTTGTGTTTGGCTCCAGGGGACAACATCTTGGAGGACACAGCAGGAAATATTTATGACAAAAGATTTGAGGTTTAAGCTAGCCTTGGGTTAGCTTTCAGGAGGAAACTAAGGGCACATACCTTAATTTCTTAGAAATGAGATGTAAAAGTCCTTTTGGCAGAAAGGACAGAAAAAGCTTGAAGATTATAAAAACCAACACAAATGTGGATAAAATTGTCTTTATTAGGAGTAATGATTCTACTTTAAATAGTTGAAAAGAGGCAGTGATCACTCAATAGGAAGACAGAGTGGCTGAGGGGGTCACACTGGGATTAGTTCATACCACAATCAACCGCAGACAGGTACAATAATCTGGAATGTGTGGATATTAAACCAAACCCATTTGTGGAAGGCAAGGAATTTCCAAAATCAAAGGAAAAATCAGTCAAATCTTTGCAACTATCAATATTTGAAGGGCAAATCAAAATAGCATTAATAGCACAATTTACGACATCTCCCCCCTCAAGATTGGACAATGTGAGTTGATACTTGCAAAGGAATTTGGAGTGGACACAGGCAAAGGGACAACCAGACAATAGTAGCTTCACAGTGTATTTGATGCCTTTCTTGAAGGTTACATCACAGGGCCCAACCCAGAGAAATCCAGCTTGTGGGCTCTACCACCTGTACAATTCTGTTAGTAGAGAACTAGATTACCTACTTGGTAATTGGGGAGGGGGGCTCTAGCAGCATTAGATGGAGGGAGCTCCAAAGCCTCAACCTTATAACCATTGTGAGTAGGTGGTCGCTTGAATGTCAATGATACAGTTGGTAAAGTCTTTCACATGGTTCTCAGGATTTGCAAACATATCAAACTTGATCAAAGAAGGTCCCAAGATTTAGGGGGTAGCTGCCTCTTTTCCATAAAGCATGGCAAAAGGGGATTATGCAGTTATCCTGTGTCTTCTAAGGCAGTAGGCAAAGAGGGCAGCAGCGAGGAACATGTCCCAATTAGCAGACTCAGAGAGAGTGAGTTTTCTCATGATGGAGACCAGGGTGGAATTAGCTTGTTCAACAGTTCCATTGGTGGAGGGATTATATGACGCAGAGAACAACTGGTGAGAACCCATAGCTTCAACAATAGAGGTGATGAGGCAAGCATTAAAGCTGGTACCATTGTCAGAAAGCAAGACTTAAGGCCAGCTATATTGATAGAATATATCTTGCAGCAAGAAATTAGCTGTGGTCGTAGCTGTTATATCTTTTGTTGCTCTGGCTTCAACCCATTTGCTAAAATGTTCTATAGTAACCAAAATAAACCAACATCCTAACCTAGAAAGGGGGAATAGCTCAACAGGATTAATACTCACCGTATGGAAGGCATGTATTGGAGGGATGAGTTGGAACTAGTGTTGGGAAGGACAAGGACGTTGGAGTTGATAGGAATGGCAGGAGGCAAGGACATCAGGGATCAAGAGGTCATGTTTTCCCATTAGAAGTTTTTGTACAACCAGTCATGAGCTTGGCTATGCCTCCATGGCCAGTATCAATGTGATCTTGGAGAATGATGGCTATCCTCATACTAGGGCAAACTTAAAGTAGGTAGGCATTATCTACCTTCTTGAAGAGTTGTCTATCACAAATTATAGTGTCCTTGGATAGGGTCTGTAGAGCTAGGCAGATATCTTTGGGCTCAGTGGTCCAAGAGTCAGGATATCCTATTAGCTTATATAGTCAATCAGCATCTGCAGGCTGGATAGCCAGGATTGGCATCCTTGACAGGCCATCAGCATTCTGATTTTGGGCCCCAGGACAGTGTACCATTGTTAAAACATACCGTTGAAGACGTAGAGCCCAACGCACTAGCCGACCTTCAGGTTCCTTTAGTTGTTGTAGCAATTTGAGGGAGGAGTGATATATGACTACTATGAATTGTGTTCCATAGATGTAATGCCAAAACTGTTTCAATGCATGCAGCACTGCCAAACATTCCTTCTTGGTGACACTGTAGTTTTTTTTGTGCTTATTAAGGACCCTTGATGAGTAAGCTACAGGTCAATCTACACCTTCATTGTCAAGTTGGGCAAGGATAGCACCTACAGCTATTCCACTAGCATCAGTATACAAGATGAACTCTTTATCATAATCATGAAAGACTAAGATGAAAGCCTCCTTGAGCTTGGCCTTCAGCGCTTTGAATGCTTGTTGTTGGCTGTCAGTCCATTCAAAGGGGAGGTTGCAAAGCAAGTGGGCGAGGGGTTCACTCAGTTCAGCAAAGTTAGGGATTACTTGTTGGTAGTAGCCCATCATACCAAGGAATACTTGTACCTCTTGAAGAGTTGTAGGAGATAGCATCTTTTCAATGGCTTCCACCTTGTTATTCATGGGGCAGATTCCAGTCTGAGTGACTTCATGTCCTATAAACTCAAGACGTTCCTTGAAGAAGGAGCACTTGGGGGGTTTGAGTTTCAGGCCATCCTACAAAATCTTGATGAAGACTGCCCTGAGATGCTCCAAGTGGTCAGTAAAGGTAGCACTGAAAATAGTGATATCATCATGATATAAAAGGACACAAGAGAGCTTTAGGTCTTGTAAGATGGAGTCCATAGCTTAATGAATGTGGCAGGGGCATTGCAGAGTCCCTGGGGCATACAAATGGGCTCAAAAAGGCCTTCTAAAGTAATAAGTGTGGTCTTCTCTTGATCTTCAGGTGATAAGTCAACTTCCCAGTACCCTGAAGCTAGATTGATGGCAGAGAAAAACTTGGAACCACTCAGCCATCTGAGAGCATCATCAATTCTGTGCAAGGGGTATGAATCTTTCTTAGTGAGAGAGTTCAGGCGGCAATAATCCATTACAATGTGGTGTCCCCCATCTTTCTTCTTAAGGATCAGTAACAGGGAAGCCCAAGGACTTTGGGAAGGGGCCAGTAACCCAGCGTCCAGAAGTTGCTTGAGTTCTTTAGACACTTGCGCATCTTCCATCCTACTACAGCAGTATGGTTTAGCACAAAAAACAGGGCGCATCCCTAGTATCAATCTGATGGATGACTCCTTTAGCTAGGCCATAGTCTGTAGGTCCAGAGGCAAAGATGTCACTGAACTAATCAAGTAGGTCCAACACATCTTTTTGTTGAACAGGAGACAGTTGGGGGAAATCAGCAGCAGTGAACAAGGAGATAACTTGTGGATCATCTTCAGCTAGATTGAAATCACTGAAAGTTCTGAAGGGGTAGAGGTAGGATACTTGTTCTGCTCCAAGTACACAAACATGACCCAGAACCTGCCTCTGGTAACTTGCATGGGTAGGGCTGTCAGGTTAGCAAGCAGTAATTGTACAAGCTCTTTGTGGGTTTGGTCTAAAATCCCAGGACATAGGCGAGGCTTGGTACTACTTAAGGATTCAGGTGAGTAAAGCTCCAAGAAGGACTTTTTAGGTAGCTCATAGGAAATCTGGGAATCAATCACCACTTGAGAGCCTGTGGATGGTGATAGCGGCTGACGCTAGCAGGGGTACCCCTTCTTCTGCAGGGCAGGAAGAAGGGGGGGTACACATGTTGAAGGAATGAGTCCTATACTTGAGTGAGAAGATACCCAAAGGGTACTCAAGCACACAAGTTTTAAGACGTTCACCTGGAAGGCGCAGAGGTTCCTTAAAAATCAAAGGAACTTCATATCCCAAGAGCAAAAGGTATCCATCTTGTAATTTTACAATTCTGTTATATTCTTGAAGGAACTGAGTACTGACCAAGAGGTCATAGCTTTAGTTCTCTAGGACCAAAGCAGGGGAAGCAATAAGGAGTTTTCCAAATCTCATGGGTAGAGTGGAGTAGGCAACAATGGCTCAAGTTTTGGTCATGCCAGCTGTGCCATACAACTGCATGTAGTTGAGGTCAGGGGCTAACTTAAGTTTCTTCATTAGCTTTGAAGATACCATGTTGACAGGGGAACCTGTTCCAAGATGGCCTTGATTTTGACCTTTTGGATTGATACTTCCACGCAGGTTGTACTTTCCCAAAGAGAGGCAAGACTGCCAACACATCTATTGTAGCCTCTACCTCCTTTTCTCATTTGGCCAGCATACACTGTAACACAGGGATTTCCTTATACACAGCCTGTAGTGGAAGAGATACGGTTATGTTGTGGAAAAGAGCTTCAGCTATCTTGGCTGCTTTCTCAGAAGAGTCAACTAAGATGGGAGGTCGGTGGGCTTGATCTAGGTAAGGGCAAGCCACCATGGACTTAGCTTCACTTGTAGGTATCCGGGAAAGGGTGGTAGTCTTCTCAGACAAAGCTTGTAGGGTAAAGGGATAGTTTCCGGAACAGCCAGAACGGATTATCCAAGGCTATCAGAGTCTTCACTATCAAGATCTTCAGGCTTTGAATCACTGGAGAGGTTATGAAACAGATGAAGGGTAGTTGGGCCAGAAAAAGAGGGAGATTTCTCATCAGACAGAGGATCAGGGGGAGAAAGGGGAGATTGGTTAGCAGAGAGTGTCTCTGTTTCTAAGCTGACCTCTCTTTTCCTCCCTGTTCCTTGGGATTGGAACCTTCCACTTGGGGATTAGTGCAAGTGCGCAAGTGGTGTCCAATCTGGCCACAGTTATGGCAGCCTTGTCTCTTAGCCTGCCCACTAGTACCCAGAGTCAATATGCATGGTGTACAAGAGGTGGTCCCAGCATTATTGGCTTTATTCTCACGCACCACCGTACCTCCATGTGTCAAATGCATGTCTTGTTAGAAAGTCTTAATACTTTTCATGGAAGTGAGTAAGGCTTGTGTGCCTTAAAGTGTAGACATAGAAGCTGGTTCACCTTCAAAGCGTTTGAAAACGTCTTATAGGCTTCCTGAGGAGTTAACTGTTGGCTAGTAATTAACTGTTGGCCTTCAATGTAGAACAATACGCAAACTCAGCCAGGGTCTCCTTGGGTATGAAAGCAATATGCACAAATGCATCCTTCTTGACTTCCAAGCTGAGAACTCCTCCATACTCTTAATTAAGGAGGCACTTCATATCCTTCCAGGTGATAATAGAAGGGAGCTCAGGGATCACAACTTCCTGGCAAGTGAGATGGAGGCAGGTAAGAATGTGTTCCTTTCTGAGTTTGTCAGTAGCCCTACACATTGCAGTTTTGTAAATGGTCAGAAAAGCAGCAATGATAGAGGTTTTGGGATCAAATATCTGTTTGAAGGTCAGCTTATAATTCCAGTTGGTGGACAAAACAAGGGCTGGCTGTTTTCACCAGGATTTAGGACGTTAATGTGTGGGTTGCCCTCAAACTCGGATTTATCAGCAGGTTATCTAGCCTAGAGAAGTCAAAGGCTTTCTTCTAATAAGTCTAGGTAAAGCTATTTTTTCCACTAATGTCTCGGGCAGTTGTGGCAGCAGTCCCAATTTATCAATCTTGATTTCTTGTACTGCCAAGGTGCCATTAATCCCATTGACACAGGTATCCTAGGAAGTGGTCTGAGCAACCAAGGGGGCAACTTGTCCATTTAGAGTCTCTGTAAAGCAGTAGAGGTTTTGGACCTCTCTCTCCAACATGTCTTGCCTATCAGCTACATTATTTGTCACTTTGGCAAGTTGATCTAGAGCACGTGCACAGTGAACCCAGGGTTGACCTCCTAGACCAGGGTAGCAACCATGATTGCCTTGAGCGGGAGTATTAACAACTTCATCTACTTCTTCAGCTTCAGATTCAGATGACAAATCTTCAGAATTAGAGAGGCACTAGCTTAAGTACTTGATTTCACCTCATAAGGTAGCCACCTGATCATTGAGGGAGGCAATACAAGGGTCAGGCATAGGTTTGACTGGAGGGGGAGGCTGCACAGAAGCTTGGCGTCAAGTGGTAGCCTTGAGCTTGGCAATAGCCTCTCATACTTTGGTCTCAAAATCAGAAGGGGTCCTGACAGGAGGAGCGGGAGGTGTCACCTCAATAGAGGCTGCCCACTCATCCACGTAATTTTGCACTTGGTATAAAGTGTTGCCTAGTGCAGCCCTATCTAGACCGTATTGATTCTGCAGGGGAGGCCCCAAGTATTGACATGAGCTCCTATCAATCTGAGTTGCAAGTTGACATGCTCCCTGAATTGATTGAGTTCACTAATCAGAGTCTCAAAATCCTGCCAATGGTTAAGCAGAAAAGCCTCAATTTGCTCACACAAGGCTTCCTGATGGTCATCCAAATCACATAGTCAATCCTTTATGTACCCAGGGAGCAAGGAACAAAGGGAGTTCATGGAGGTGGTTAAATACTTCTGTGACACCAACAAGTTGCGCTGGTTGTCAGAAATACAAGCAAAGAGACTATGGGACCATTCTTGATAGGCCATATTCTGAGCATGGTTATTTGAGACAGCGGAGGCTACAGCATCTAGCAGTTGATTCTGGGATCCCAAGGCAAGTTGGTGGTGAACTAGGGCCGGTTTGATTAACTGGTTGACCAATACACCAATAGTATCCATGGATTCCATCAGCGCGGGGGGAAACCAAAGTCCAAAAGGAAGGATTACAGGTCTTTGGGGGCGTACCTGGGACAGAGGCCAGGGATAGAGTGCATGGCTACTGTGCCAGAATGAAGAAGGGAGCAGGAAGAAGCACAGGCTTGCTCATAGTTGAGAGAGAAAGCAGGAAGGGGGCCCACAAGGGCCTGAGAGACAGAACCAATAACATAGGATTTGCAGGAGCATCAGTAATGTCTTCCTCTAGAGGGTGACTAGGAAATTTAGGTTGTTCTGGTACTTTGGAAACAAAAGGTGAGATACCAGAGAATGCACATGGGAACGGGGTAACCAAGGGACTTGCAGCCCCTGTAGTGAGCACCATTTTGTCGTATTTGGCTCCAGGGGAGAACATCCTGGAGGACCTGGCGGGAAATCTTTATTACAAAAGATTTGAGGTTCAAAGCTAGCCTTGGGTTAGCCTTCAGGGCAAAATTAAGGGTACATACCTTAATTTTGTGGAAAACAAGATGTAAAAAACCTTTTTGCAGAAAGGACAGGAAAAGCTTGAAGATTATAAAAGCCAACATAAATTTGGATAAACTTGTCTTTATTAGGAGTAATGATTCCACTTTAAAATAGTTGACAAGAGGTGGTGAACACTCAATAGGAAGACAGAGTGGCTGAGGGGGTCACGCTGGGATGAGTTCATACCAGGATCAACTGCAGACAGGTACAATAATCCAGAATGGGTGGATATTAAACCATACCCATTTGTGGAAGGCAAGGAATTTCCAAACTTGAATGCAAAACTAGATAAATCTTTGCAACTATCAATATTCAAAGGGCAAATTAAAAATAGCATTAATACTGCAATTTAAAATAGATACAATCCGCGTAGAAGTATCAATCCAAAAGGTCAAAATCAAGGCCATCTTGGAACAGGTTCCCCTGTCAACATGGTGTCCTCAATGCTAATGAAGATTCTTAATTTGGCCCCTGACTCTCAACTAACCGCAGTCATATGGCACAGCTGGCATGTTCTAAACTTGAGCCATTGGTGCCTGCTCTGCGCTGCCCATGAAGTTTAGGAAACTCCTTATTGCTTCCTCCGCTGTAACTAGAGTACAAAAACTATGACCTCTTGGTTGGTACTCAGTTCCTCTGAGAATATAACAGAATTAAAAACTTACAAGATGGATACATTTCAGTCTTGGGATATGAAGTTCCTTTGATTTTTGAGGAACCTCTGCGCCTTTCAGGCAAACCTCTTAAAACTTGCGTGCTTGAGTACCCTACGGGTATCTTCTCTCTCAAGTAATAGGACTCAACCCTCCAAAGATGTGTACCCCTCCTCTTTCCTGCCCTGCAGAAGAAGGGGTACCCTTGCTAGCGTCAGCCGCTATCACCATCCCCCAGGCTCTCAATTGGTGATTGATTCCCAGGATTTTATGAGCTACCTGAAAAGTCCTTCTTGGAGCTTTACTCACCTGATTCCTTGAGTTGTACCAAGCCTTGCCTGTGCCCTGGGTTTTAGACCAAACCCACAAAGAGCCCATATAATTACTGCTTGCTAACCTGACAACCCTGCCATGCATGTAACCAGAGTCCAGGTTATAGGTCATGGTTGTATACTTGGAGCAAAAAAGTATCTTCCCTCTACTGCTTTGGAACTTTCAGTGACTTCAACCTACCTGAAGATGATCCTCAAGTTCTCTCCTTGTTCACTGCTACTGATTTCCCCCAACTGTCTTCTGTTCAACAAAAAGACGTGCTAGACCTGCTCAATCAATTCAGTGACATCTTTGCCTCTGGACCTACAGACTATGGCCTAGCTAAGGAAGTCATCAATCAGATTGATACTGGGGATGTGCCCCCTTTTTGTGCTAAACCATACCGCCTTATTAGGTTGGAAGATGCTCAATTATCTAAGTAACTCAAGAAACTTCTTGATGCTGGGTTACTGGCTTCTTCCCAAAGTCCTTGGGCTTTCCTGTTACTGATCCTCAAGAAGGAAGAAGGGGGCACACTGCATTGTAATGAACTATTGCCACCTGAACTCTCTCACTAAGAAAGATTCATACCCCTTGCCCAGAATTGATGATGCTCTCAGATGGCTTAGTGGTTCCAAGTTTTTCTCTGCCATCAATCTAGCTTCAGGGTACTGGCAAGTTGACTTATTCACCTGAAGATTGTGAAAAGTCTGTGCTCATCACTTTGGAGGGCCTCTTTGAACCCACTTGTATGCTCTAGGGATTATGCAATGCCCCTGCCACATTTCAGCAAGCTATGGACTCCATCTTACAAGACCTAAAACTCTCTTGTGTCCTCGTGTATCTTGATGATATCATTATTTTCAGCGCTACCTTTACTGACCACTTGGAGCATCTCAGGGCTGTCTTCATCAAGATCTGTGAGTCTGGCCTGAAACTCAAAACCTCCAAGTGCTCCTTCTTCAAGGAATTTCTTGAGTTCCTAGGACATAAAGTCACTCAGACTGGAATCCGCCCTATGAATGACAAGGTGGAAGCCATTGACAAGATGCTACCTCCTACAACTCTTCAAGAGGTACAAGTATTCCTTGGTATGATGGGCTACTACCAACAAGTAATCCCTAACTTTGCTGAACTGAGTGAACCCCTCGCCCACTTGCTTTGCAACCTCCCCTTTGAATGGACTGACAGCCAACAACAAGCATTCAAAGCGCTGAAGGCCAAGCTCAAGGAGGCTTTCATCTTAGTCTTTCATGATTATGATAGAGAGTTCATCTTGTATACTGATGCTAGTGGAATAGCTGTAGGTGCTATCCTTGCCCAACTTGATAATGAAGGTGTAGATTGACCTGTAGCTTACTCATCAAGGGTCCTTAATAAGCACAAAAAGAACTACAGTGTCACCAAGAAGGAATGTTTGGCAGTGCTGCATGCATTAAACAGTTTTGGCATTACATCTATGGAACACAATTCATGGTAGTAACATATAACTCCTCCCTCAAATGGCTACAACAGCTAAAGGAACCTGAAGGTCTGCTAGCATGTTGGGCTCTAAGTCTGCAAGGGTATGATTTCACTGTGGTACACCGTCCTGGGGCCCAATATCAGATTACTGATGGCCTATCAAGGATGCCAATCCTGGCTATCCATCCTGCTGATGCTGATTGAATATACAAGCTAATAGGATATCCTGACTCATGGACCACTGAGCCCAAAGACATCCGCTTGGCCCTACAATCTTATCCAAGGACACTATAATTTGTGACAGGCAACTTTCAAAAAGGTTAACAATGCCTACTTACCCTACGTTCACCCTAGTATGAAGATAGCCATCATCCTCCAAGCTCATGTTAACACTGGCCACTGAGGCATAGTCAAGACCTATGACTGGTTGTGCAAAAACATCTACTGGAAAAACCTGCGCCTCTTGATCCCTGATGTTTTTGGCTCCTGCCATTCCTGTTAACTCCAACGTCCTTGTCCCTCCCAACACCAGTTCCAACTTATCCCTCCAAGACATGCTTCATACGGTAAATATTGATGCTGTTGGGCCCTTCCTCTGGTCTAGGTTAGGATGTTGGTTTATTTTGGTTACTATAGACCACTTTAGCAAATGGGTTGAAGCCAGAGCAACAAAAATATATAATGGCATGGACCACAGCTACTTCTTTGCCGCAAGATATATTCTATCAATATAGCTGCCCTCAAGTCCTGCTTTCTGACAATGGTACCAACTTTAATGCTCGCCTCATCACCTCTATTGTTGAAGCTATGGGTTCTCACCAGTTGTTCTTTGCGTCATATAATCCCTCCACCAATGGAACTGTTGAACAACCTAACTCCACCCTGGTCTCCATCATGAGAAAACTCACTCTCTCTGAGTCTGCTAATTGGGACATGTTCCTCCCTGCTGCCCTCTTTGCCTACTGCCTTAGAAGACACAGGATAACTGCATAATCCCCTTTTGCCATGCTTTATGGAAAAGAGGCAGCTACCCCCTAAATCTTGGGACCTCCTTTGATCAAGTTTGATACGTTTGCAAATCCTGAGACCCATGTGAAAGACTTTACCAACTGCATCATTGACATTCAAGCAACCACCTACTCACAATGGTTATAAGGTTGAGGCTTTGGAGCTCCCTCCATCCAATGCTGCTAGAGCCCCCCTCCCCAATTACCAAGTAGGTAATCTAGTTCTCTACTAACAGAATTGTACAGGTGGTAGAGCCCACAAGCTGGATTTCCTCTGGGTTGGGCCCTGTGATGTAACCTTCAAGAAAGGCATCAAATACACTGTGAAGCTACTATTGTCTGGTTGTCCCTTTGCCTGTGTCCACTCCAAATTCCTTTGCAAGTATCAACTCACATTGTCCAATATTGAGGGGGGAGATGTCGTAAATTGTGCTATTAATGCTATTTTGATTTGCCCTTCAAATATTGATAGTTGCAAAGATTTGACTGGTTTTGCCTTTGATTTTGGAAATTCCTTGCCTTCTGTAAATGAGTCTGGTTCAATATCCACCCATTCCGGATTATTGTACCTGTCTGTGGTTGCCTGGTATGATCTCATCCCAGCATGATCTCCTCAGTCACTCTGTTGTCCTATTGAGTGATCCCTGCCTCTTGTCAACTATTTAAAGTAGAATCATTACTCCTAATAAAGACAAGTTTATCCACATTTGCATTGGCTTTTATAATCTTCAAGCTTTTCCTGTCCTTTCTGCCAAAAGGGCTTTCACATGTTCTTTTCCAGGAAATTAAGGTATGTGCCCTTCATTTTGCCCTGAAGACTAACCCAAGGCTAGCTTATAACCTCAAATCTTTTGTAATAAAGATTTACTGACGTATCCTCCAGGATGATGTCCCCTGGCGCCAAACACAACAACAGTGTCCTTTTTTATGTACTCAGTCTTATTATTTTGTTAAGGTAAAGGACAGACAAATATCCAAAGAACTGAAGCAACTATTGAATGAAGGAACTCTAAGATCATATCTGAGTCCCTGGTCCCCCTCTTATGATTTTTAAAAATAAATATGGAGGATATAGGATTGTTATAGAGCATTACCACCTTAACCCTTTTATCAAGAATGATTATATTTCTTTCCCCTGCATTGATTACACAATTTTATGATTAGGGATTCAAATTTTTTCACAGCTTTAGATCTAGAATATGGGTATTGACAGGTCATTTATCCTCTGAGATTATGAGAAAGCTGAATAAATGGCAACAGCGCCCATGCTAAAAGTAATAATTTCAAAATGGTCAGTGTTAACTCAAAAATCAAAAACAAAAAGCACTATGTTTTTGCTAGTTGTGCTAGCTTAATTCCCATTTTTATTTGGTCAGGGGTGCAGATCCAGAAAAAGCAACAAAGTTGTGGCCATTTTAACACAAGAAAAATTAAGGTTAATAAAAAACTTGGTTTAACCCAATTTCCTCTTTATGTTTTAAATTATAAATTATTTTTATTTATTAAATTGTTTTCACAGAGTAAAAGTGTCAATTCCAACTCTTTTTCAGTCAAACTTATTTTTAATACTAAAACTGTGTTGTGTTTATACTTCTGGGAAGTATAATAAACAAAATAAAGGGGAAGATTAAGAAGAGAATGATACTTTATTGAACATGAATATATAATATTATATAGTATTATGATAAGCCACATGTTGTCCATGTACTTCATGGAGATAATGGGGCTTATCTGAGTAATGTTCCTCTTGAGTCACAAGGCTTAATCAAGTTGTGTTCCATTTAGGACCTGGATTGAGTGATCCCTGTCATAGATGGTTAACTGATAATGGTGCCACCAGTTTATTGACTGGGTGGTGAACCATTTGGTGAGCTGCTTGGTGATTTACTTGGGGCGTTAATTCCCTGAGAGGGAGTAATTAAAGATGTTGCAACATCTCCTTCTGGGTTGCTGGAAGGCGGAGCCTTGGGAATTTTCTTGAGAGTATCTGGTATGCAAGCTTGATATTGATCCAGTTTGGTGTTGGGTACAGGGAGCCTTGAATTTGGTTGGGCTGCCATTGCCTTACACAAATGGAGTTGGTTGTGATGCATACATTTCAGTTCAGTTTGAGCTCCAATCCCTTTGGTATGGTATGTGTTATTGGGCTTAACTTCCATGACAATGCCTTGTCCGTGAAACCCTGGGTCTAGTTTGTGTTGTTTGTGATTGACAACCCAGATCTTGTCTCTGACTTGGAACCTTTCTTGTTGCAATGGGATTGCCTCTTGCTGGAATCTTTGGTGTTCCATCAGTTCTTGGTCCTTCCGGGCTTGTAGCACTTTTGGATCATTACTGTCTGGTATCTTCTTTGGAAATGGCAGTCATGGTCCTGTGGTTCTACTGACAATTGATAGTTTCTGACCATAGAGAAGCTCATAAGGGCTTTTGCTGTACTGCAGTTGAATTGTGTTCTACAGACCATAAGGGTGGTTGGTAGCATGTCAACCCAGGCTTTTGGATTGTTGGCAGATAACTTACTGAGGGCTTCCACTAGAGAGCCGTTTAGTTGTTCTACGCGTCCATTTGCTTGTGGGTGATAACAGCTAGCTGTGATGTGTTTTATTCCATTTTTGGCAAGATAGATGTTGGTATCAATAGCTTTGAGTTCAGTGCCTCAATCTGTGATTATAAGGTCAGAATTTCCAAACTTTGCTATGATCTCCTTGCCAATGAATTGTATCACATTGTTGCCTTTGTGCTCTTTTGTGGCTTGTGCTACGGGCCATCTGGTTGCATAGTCAATGGTTGTGATGATGTACTTCTGGCCTTTGCTCTCACAGGGCATAGGTCCTACAATATCCAACAACCATATCTTGAAGGATTGTGTGATAGACACAGGTACTACTAACTTGGATGAAGCTTTGGTTCAAGTGTACTTCTCACAGACCTTGCATTGTTCCAGTACCTCTCTGATATCATCTAGTATTTTGGGCTACCAGTAGTGTGTCTTGAGGTATTCATGCAAGTTTCTGCTACAGGTGTGTCCCAAGTCTCTGTGATATCAGAGAATTGTGTCAATCTTTTGTGTTGATGGGACGTAGGGTACAGTGTCACCGTTTGGAAGTATTTGGTGAAGGATACCATATACATTTTTGAACATATGTTTGTTCTTGAGGACTTTATCTTGGATGTCCATTGGTGTTCCAAGTGGGAAAACTTCCTGGAGATTCCTCATGATTAACATGGGCCAGTTAGGGTTGCCATCAGTGCAAAGGATGTGTTTATTGTATAGCTTGATAGGGCTTCTGCAGTAAGCATCTCCTTGCCTGGCTTGTATTCAATTTGCATGGGGTATCTCTTTATGAGACTCATCCATTTGGCTTGTCTTCTTGACAGGTGTTGTTGTGTTTTAAAGAATATCAACAACTTGTGGTCAGTGAGTACTTTGAATGTCTGGGCTCCTTCCAGATAGCATTGCCATTTCATGAGGCAGTGTATAATGGCAACCAATTCCTTATTGTGTATAGAGTATATTTGTTTATTGTCTGATAGCTTCCTTGATTCATATGCCACAGGCAGGAAGTCCTTTGGGCCGTTTGGATACGGAGGACTCCTCCTATGGCATAATCAGAGGTGTTGGTTTCCAGCTTGTAGATACCCTCACAGTTTGGGTGTTGTAGAATGGGGCAGCAACCATACATTCCTTCAGCTGGATGAAATGTTGGTCTTTTAAGGATGTCCAGACAAATTTGGTTATTTTCCCAGTGATGGCTGACAAGGGGTCTGTTAGGGCGCCCCAGTCAGGAATGAACCTGTGTACATATGCTAACATTCCAAGGAAAGTGCGGAGTTTGCTCTTATTCCTTGGGGCTAACATCTCTGTTATAGCGCAGATTTGTCTGAGTCCGGTTTGATACTGTCCTTGCTGATGATATGGCCAAGGAATGGAAGTTCAGTTGAGAAGAACTCACATTTGGACGGGTTGGCAATCAGTTGATTTTCCTGCAGGGTGCAGAGGACTACGCGGACGTCTTCCCAGTATTGTTACAGGTTGGGACTATAAATGATGATGTTGTCCAGGTAGATGATTGCTCTTTTCCCAATGTGTTCCTTTAATACTTCATTCATGAAGGTTAAAAAAGGTACTAGAAGCATTTGTCATGCCAAAATTGAAGACAACACATTCAAAGGATCTGTATTTAGTTTGAAATGCAGTCTTTGGAATGTCTTCAGGCTTCATGCAAATTTTGTGATATCCTGCTGTCAAATCAATTTTTGTGAAGATTTGGGACCCCCCCAGGTCATCAAAAAGGTCATCAATTAGGGGAAGGGGATACATGTTCTTTATTTTGACATTGTTGAGGGACCTGTAGTTGGTGACCAGGCAGAGGCCTCCATCTTTCTTTGCTACAAAGAAGACAGTGGCACCAAAGGGTGACTTTGAGGGTCTGATGAGGCCTTTCTCAAGTGCTTTGTCAAGGTAATCCTTTAGTGTTTCGTCTTCTTATAGTGTGAGGCAGTAGATGGGTTGTGCTTTAGGCACTCTATCTTTTAGGTCAATCTTGTGTTGTATACCCCAATCAGGGGGCAACCCAGGTAGTGTTTCTTGTAATATGGAGGAAACTCATTGACTAGCTGGTTTCTAATTGGGTTCTGTTTGTGCTGAGTTTCTGTGTTTTTGAAGTGGATGACCTCATAAGTACATGTGCTCTAATTGATCTTTCTGGGGTCAGTTTCTTCTTCTGTTTCCATGATCTTTACAAATATGTGGTTCCTCATGAGGGTGTTGAGATGTGTTGGGTATATGTGATGGGAGACTTCTCCTCATTATATGGTGATGTGACGTTAATCACAGGATAATATGAAGCTGTTTCTAAATGATGGGGAATTACCACCCAAATCCACATAGAATTGATGATTAACCACCAATGCAGCTTCAAATATTTTTTTGTGAAATTTCCAATTGTAACTCCAGTATTAAGTAGAACAATCAGTCATAACCAGAGTAAACCAAGATAAATGACCTGGGAAAGCATCAATGCATCTTCAGTGTAGAATCCTGGACATCAAGAAGTGACACAATTTTCATTTTCCAGAATGGGGGGAGGAGCTACATAAAATTGGCTGGCATAAAATTAACATTTGGCGGCGTCAACAACAAAGTTCCAGATGCTGGGCCCCATCTTCCTGAAATGATTTTGTTCAGAATCAGATTGTACAAGATATACCGCAACAACCTGATCACAGGATGCATTTTTAAAATTTAAAATTAGAACTTGGGATAATTGATTTTTATTGAGTAATTTTAGGAGGACTCAACTCTTAGAGTTAAAACAGTGAAAATTATTCAATATATATCAGAAAAATTGACTAAGCAATACCACCTGAGTCTTGATTTCCTATTCCTTTGGCATCTTCAAGTAAGTATCTAGTTCAAGTTGCAAAGAACCCTTGCGTGACCAGTTTCTGACAACCATGCTGATTAACAAGCTCATATTGGGTGACCCTCATATTACGTCAATTTATCAATATCAGTTTGCAAGGGGGAGCTGGTTTCAGCTGACAGACTGGAGCAGCTGTGACCCATTTTCAATCAACTGTTTGGTTTAAATCTGTTAACTTGGTCAATTTTGATACAGGTTTCCCGGCCTTACAAGCCTTCTTACTTGGACAGAAAATACCCGGCATTATGGAACCTAATGTGACAGGTGAGGGTGGCACTGTTCCAGTTAATGCAAGGTTTTGTCTTTCTCATCCATTTCAAGCCAAGTATGACATCATACTTGGGGATTGGTATGATAGGGCTGCTAATTGTTGTTTGTATATCTCCAATTTAAACGCGGAAAGGTTTTTTCTCTTGAGTGACTGGCGTGCTTCTGTTGTCTGCCATGATAACTCTCTTGATATTGCTTTGAATTGTTGGTAGTTTCATGAGTGTTTAAATTTCTTGTCAACTAGGGACTGGTCTACTTCAGTGTCAAATAGTGCAGTGCCCTGATATATGCAAAAACAGAAAGGATAAGTGAGGAGTTTTTTCAGTTTGGGCAGAAAACAGTAGAGGGTTGCTAGAGGGTAGTTGGATCATAGTGATTGAATCCATGTCCTGGTCCTGGTACAAGTCTTGTAGGTTGGGGGCGGCTTGCCTAAGCACTCTCATGAGCTTTTTTCTCCTTGTTGGTATCTTTGGTGCTTGCTTGGTTGGCTTGTGCAGTTTGATTCCCAGTTTGAGGATGGGTGTTGTTGGCTCAGTTGCTTTGCTTATTAGGTTGAGGATCCTTCTTGACTGAAGGACTCTCTTTGCGCTTGTTGGTTGTGTGTAGATTGTCAGATTTTTGAGCCGCATGTTTGCCTTCCAAGAATACTTCTTTAAGGTTCTTGCAGTGGGTCATATCAAACTGACGTCTAATGTGTGTGGGGAGACCATTATAGATGTCCAATCGTGGCCCAGGTTCATCAAAGTTGATGGTGTTGGGTACGCAGTCATGTAGGTCTTTGTATGCAGCAATGTATTCCTCACTTGTTCCTGTCATCTTGAAGGTTCAGAGTTCTGTCATATTTACTACATCAGAATCCTTCATGGAACTTTTTGAGGAATGCGCTTTTGAACAGCTCCCAGTCTCACTTTTGGTCAGGGTGTTGGGCTATCCATCTGCTTACAAAATGTGATGTGGTTCCTTTAACGCAGAGGGCAATCTTGTTGACCCAGAGTCTTTGGGGTATTCTACTTGCTCAAATTTGCTTTGTGTACTTTTAATCCAAAGAAGGGCATTTTCCTGGTGTATCCTGCAAAGGCGCTAATTTCAGCTGTACGCAGGCGCTGGAATACAATATTGGGTATTTCAGGCTGTTGTGGTGCTTTTGTGATCAGGGTTGTGGGTAACAGTCTTTGAGCTTAGAGAGTGATGTATTGTTCAATGGGTACAAGGACGTTGTAGATAACAAAACATGCGGGAATGTCTTGTCCTTCTTTGTAGTCTCTCCAGCTGTTAGGGAGTACCATTGCTTGGGTCTTTGTGGGGTTCCTGTCCACCAGTCCCCAAGTGTGTCCTGGATTGTAGCCAGGGACCGGCTGGAAGGGGTTGTCATTCTCTAGTAAGGGAAAATGTATCTCAGAAATATGTATAGTGGTTGAAATGGGCTTTTATTCACTCTCAGAAGGAAGATCCCCTTAGAAACCTTCTGGTATATGGCCTGGTGGGTCAGGGAAATAATATGGGTTTGCCAATACTTGGAGTCCTCTAACAATATCTTGGACTCTTTGTACTTGGTCTTGGACTCCTGCTTCTTAGACTTGGACGCCTGCTCCTTTAACTTGAACTCAGGCACCTTAAACTTGGACTCTGGAGCCGCGCTTAGGATCCAGCTTCTTATTCTTGGTCTCCTGCTCCGTTATCTTGGGTTGTTTCAGTCCAACCAAGCTCCTGCTGGTGATCAAAAGGCTTCCAAAACCTCTTGGCAGAAACTCAGAAGGCCCAGAAAGATCCCGTCAAATACCCAGAAAGACCTCCAAAAGACCCCATAACTTTCCAGCCAGCCACCTTTTTATAGTTTCCTTTTCCCAACGGTTCCGCCTTCAGAATGGTTTTCTTCAAAAGCTTAAACCATTGCTGCTCACTTTTTTCTATAATAACTTAAGCATACATATTTACTTTCTCAAAAGCTTAAAGTATTAATTCACTATTTCCTTGCTTACACTTTAAGCTTTTGGCTTCCAAAAAATCATTTTCATCAGGAAACCTGCCAGAATCAACCAATGAATACAGAGCGCAGAAATAGACCATTTCTGAAGTTCCACCAGGATCTAACTATGAAAAATATTCCACAGCTCAAATGGCTTAAATTGACAACTCTTTGCACACCAAAACGTTAACTGGTTTATTATTCTGGCATGTGATGGATCCAGGAAATTCATGCTTGCTTCTTCATTATCCTGGTCTGACTCTTTTACGGTTTGACAGGGAATCCTTTATATAAGCTTTGATGAGCTTGGATGCCAGGCAATCAATCTTGGCGTTAAACTTGTTGCCATCTGGTGATCACTTCCACATTTTTTGCTTCACATAGTCTTAGCTGCAGACCATCTATCTCATTCTATGGTAGTCTTATTTCATTTAAAATCCAAAAACACAAAGCATAAAAAGATTGAGGGGAAAGCAAACATTTTCACACATAAGTATCCTTTTTTATTAATTATTATTATGTTTCCATTATATACCAATTGGGGTACATTTGGCTGAAAACCCCTCTGTTTGGGAATCACACCTAGATCCCTATCACATGGTTTATGACATAATGGCGTCATCTAATCCAGATCTTTACCAAAAAGATCTTCACACTCTTAACCTATAAGAATGTGCTCTAATACATTCCAGAATCACCTGATTCCTTCTGTGGAAATGTATTGCCTTGGCTTGAAGCATTCCAGACTTCCAGCGCCAAAACCCTGTGGAATATACATATTCCTGATCCAAGCTATCCTTGTTCCAACTGGGAACCAGCTGATCAATCCTGAATGCATAGACACCATTGTCTACATTTAGTTATTTTTGCATTTAATAGTTTTTTGCGTTAAAAACCCATTAAAATGCTTTGAAACTCAAACCAGGCGGCGCCCCAGCGCCTGAAACATTCACTGAGTGGCGCTTTACAAATCAATTAGGCAGTGTGGTGGCACTTTTAACCTAATTAATTCCCCAAAACAGCGCTTTTAAACCACAATACAGGGGTTTGCTTTTGATTAACCTTAACCAAACTTCTTGACACAGTCAAGGCAATTAAACAATATAATTAAATTCTCATTAATTATATTCCAAACATATATTAATTAGCCTTCCAAGTTAATTAATCCGTTTGAAGACAAGATTTCTTCACTTGACACAGTCAAGTCTATTTTTGCCCTATGATTAAATCCCCATCAATCATATTCCAGGGTATATATATTAATTAGCCTTCCCAGTTAATCAATCAGTTTAAGACACCTAGTCTCATAATCTGAATTGTTCAGATTATTCATTACGGCCCTCAATTAGTACAGCCTAATTGATTCCTGGGTATCAATTAATATGCTGGAAAGTCTCTCCAAGGCCAATCCTATTGTTTTGAATTTCAACCTATGAAATTCATCACAATTCAACCTCTTTGTGAAACCATAGCCCAATGTGACTGTAGTACAGTCACACAGCACCATTTCTTCCTATATTCAACATAAACCCATTTAAATAGTAGAATACTATTTAAATTTTTCTTTCTGGACCTTTTCAATGTTTTCCTCATATATTTACAAATCTTGTAAAATCCAAGGAAAATGTCCCACCAAAACAACTTTATATCCAGCTCTCATAGCACCATACCTTTGTCTATCCTAGTAACTTAATAAATAAATATCTTACCCACACTTTTATCCACATTCCTTCTTGACTTTACTACTAAACCAAGGCAAAACATTCTACATTTTTTCCACTTTGGCAAATCAATTTGGCAAAATATTGGCTCATTTCTCTGGACTACTAGTTCTTTATCAACATACTCTGATCCTTCAGCCAGCTCATATACCAGCTCTTCAGCTTAACCAGCAATCAGTCTAACTTAGACAAAAAACAGCTCATTCCAGTCTTTCAACAGCTTATCAGTCCTCTGGCTACTCCTTTATCATGACCAGCTACTCCTACATCATGATCTTTGAGCCCTTCCACTTATCCTCACTAGAAATCATCTTGGTTCCCACAATTCAATATGAATCAACAGTTGGTCAAATAGCCTTCACTGTGATCAAACAGCCCCTCTCACCAGTCTTCTCTGTTAATTCTGTGAACCACCTTGGTTCTTTTCCTCAGTCCCTGTTACCAGAACTTGTAGACCCAAGCATGAGTCTACATTGAACTGGCGTTTGACTGAGCCCTTGCAAGTGGCATTCCACTTAGGCCAACCAACCATAGATTCTTACAGCCTATGTTGTTATTTTTACTCCCCCAGGTGATTAAGTCTGGGCTTTCAGTTGCAGAGTGATCAGCTCTACTTCCCAGAGGCCTGATCACACCAAGTTCTGCAGCTTGCTTTCCTGAGCAAACCGCCTTGGTGACACCTCCAAGCAAATCTATACCCTCCAATGCTCACTCTAGTTTCTTCCCAAAAATCTCCCATAGGAGCATAAACAAGGAAATCCTATCAGTCCGTTAGGTAGGATGCTTGCTCACAGACCTCCTGTAAGTGTATCAGGGTAGGTAGAGCCCTCAGAGCTCTTCCCCTCCCTGGCAGCCCACGTTACCCGCCAGGGGTCCAAAACCTTCTCCACCTCAAACAGACAAAGTTCCGTGCTTGCTATATTATTCCTCACCCCTAGCAGCCACAGTTACCTGCTGGGTGAGGACCTCTAGCCCACAGCAGCTAATATCTTCTGCTGGGTGGAGACAACATCTGCCTCTATTAGTCTCTACATCTACTAGCTAGACCTTACCTTCCCTAGTAGCCATCTTTCCCTACTAGGCCTCTACCTGTAACAAAGCAACTATACATTGTCAATCTTCAGCATAGCTTCTTTATTTGAAGCCAAATCAACCCTCTCCTGCAAACGTTTACATGTGGATCATCACAGGGGAGATGTCAGAAATTGCACCATTAGTGCTATTTTGATATGGCCTTTGAATATTAATATGTGCAAAGATTTGGTTGGTTTTGCTTTTGACTTTAGGATTAATTACCTTCTATGAATGAGTTGACATCAATGCACCCATCTCTGATTACCATATCAGCTCTCAACTGATCCTGGTATAATTTCAACCCAACATGACCCCCTCTGCCACTCTGTCTACCTAATGAGTGATCATTGACTATTGTCTACTATTAAGTAGAATCATTTCTTCTAATAAAGAAAGCTTTTTCACATTTGTGGTGGCTTTAATATTCTTCAAGATTTTTCCTTTCCTTTTTTCCAAAAGGAATTACTTGTCTTATATTCCAGGAAATTAAGGTATGAGTCCTTATTTTTGCCTTGAACACTAACCTAAGTCTAGCTTCAACCCTCAAATCTTTTTATAAAGATTTCCTGCTGTAACCTCCTTTATGTTGCCCCCAGGAGTCAAAAACAACAAGTGAGGATTTAATCATTGGGTCAAAATGGACTTGACTGTGTCAAGTGAAGACTAGGTGTCTTTAAATCAAGTTGATTAATCATGTAGGCTAATCAGTTTAATTGACAGGGCGTAAAATAACAGAAAAAAACCAAATATAGTCAAAGATGCTTGGGTATTCAGGTTTGATCAGCTGGTTCCCAGTTGGAACATTGATAGCTGAGTTTTGGGATGTTTATATTCCACAGGGATTTGGTGCTGGGAGTTGAGGAAGTTCTATGCCAAATCAATACACGGAGACAAAGGGTGTCATGTGATTCCTTCTCATTGTAGGTTAAATCTAATAGATTGAGAAATGTGGGGATCTTTTGGGTAAAAATATGGGTCTTGGTGACATGGATGTCATAGACCATGTGAAATGAATTGCAGGTTGATTTAGGAACCAGTGGGTTTTTCAGCACAATATGTCTTAAATAGTATATAAGCAAAAACAGCTAAATTTTAATAAAGATATTGTCAATTTTAACAAATTAACCTCAATTACTTTTTCAATTATTATATCTTCTTTGTTATTGTTTGAAAGAGTAAAATTTGGAGTAATTTGTGTAGAAACAGCTGTGTTTAGGAAAAAAGTCCCTACAAGTTCTTTTGCAGAAGCTTGGGAAAGTCTGGAGGTGAAAAAGATGTATCTTAGGATTCTTTGGTAGAATTAAAAGCTGTGTTAAAAGATTTATATCCTGATTAATTTTCAAAAGAAGGAAATCATGCTCAGGGAAAGGAATTTATGTGTGGGATTTGTGGAACCTGTTAGTAGGATTTGACAAATTTTACAACAAGTAAAAGCCAGGGCTAATTGTGAGATTGAGACTTTAAGAGCAAGAGATAAAAGAGTGTCAAGATCATGGCTTGTTGTTGGGATGAAAAAAGTCATGTTGCATAAAATTGCCTCCCTGAAGGCAAATATCATCAAGGCTTTGTCACAGAAAGGTTATGGCAATAAGATTCAGCAAGCCAGGATAATTGTAATTTGGACTGGTTGGACCTGGATCTTTTACAAGCAGCAATGATGGAGGTCTTATTATCAAATATTTTCTTAAACATGGGTTTGTAGTTGTTATCAATAAACAAAGAGGTAGACTGACTATTACTACCCTGATTAAGAACATTTTTATGGGGTTCTCATCAAAATCAGATTTAGCAGCAGGTTATCTAGCCCAAAGGAGTTGAAGGCTTTCTTCCAAGGTGTCTAGAGTAGAGCTTTTCTGCCCTCTAATGTCTCTGGAAAAGTTGCAACAGTTCTAATCTCATCAACTTTCATCTTTTGGAAAGCCAAGATACCTGCAATCTCATTAACTTGGGTAGCTAAGGCAGTGGCCTGATACACCAAAGGATTAACCTGATCATCTTAGTTTTGGTTATTCAGGTAAGGTTCTGAACTTCTTTTTTTATTAAATTGTGTCTGTCAGCAGCACCATTGGTCACCACCGCTAAGTTGTCTAAGGTGTTGGGCACAGTTGATGCAGGATTGACCCTCCAGATCAATACAGCATCTGTGATTTCATGGACAGAAACATCTAGGTCTCCACTTCTATTTTTCCATCAGATTAGAGGAAGAACCTTCTTGGTTGAAGAGGCGTTCACACAGGTACACAATCACATCTCAGAATGTTGATACTTGATCAGTCAAGATTGTGACGCAAGGGTCAGGAATGGACTTCTTTGGAAGAAGGTTTGAAATAGAGGCCTTTTGTTGGGTGGTGACTTTGAGTTCAGCTATGGCTGCCCAGACCTTAATCACAAATGAAGAAGGGTTCTCAGCAGAAGGTGTAGGTGGTACCATTTCTACCAAGGATACCTTGTTTACAACATAAGTCTGAACTTGGCGTATATTATTGTCTAGAGTGGCAAAATCCAAGCTGTATTGTTGAGGTAGCTGATGACCCCACTTTTCCATGTTTTCTCTAACCAACTCTAGCTGATTATTGATGTGTTCACAGAACCAATTGAGCTTTCCAACCAAGGTCTCAAAGATTTGGTGATAATTAAAGAGGGCTGCTTTATTTTGCCTTGCCAAGTAGCTTGATGATCATCTAATTCATATGATTATCCATAATATATCCTGGGAGAGAGAAGTGAAGCGGGTTTATCAACAAGGTCTGGTACTTTTGGGAGGCAAATAAATCACGCTTGTTGTCAGAAATGTAAGAAAAGAGACTGTGTGTTCATTCCTGATAAGCCATATTTTGTGCATTATTTTTAGTTACTGCAGACGCCACATCAGACAGAAGTTGTTTCTGAGACCCCAACACTAATTTTGTGTGCAACAAGGCGGGCTAGATAAATAGGCTTACCAGTATGCCAATGTTTTTTGTTGTGTTCTGAGGTGTGGCACAGACACACAACGGGGGATCCTATACTTAGGATTAAATTTGTATTAAAACTCAGTTAGATGGCAGGGAAAGCTATTCAATTACATTGAGGTCCTGAAGGAATAATATCTACTAGATGTGGCTAGAGAGGCGCTAAAGTACTTGGAAACACAAAGACAAAAAATATGAATAGAACTTAAATTTTATTGGTGTTGCAACATCTTTGATTACTCCCTCTTGGGGAATTAACGCCCCAAGCAGATCACCAAATGGCTCACTGAATGGTTCACCAACCAGCCAGTAAACTGGTGGCACCATTATCAGTTGACCATCTAATATGAGGATCAAATAATCTAGATCCTAAACAGAATACAGCTTAAATAGCCTTATGACCCAAGAGAAACATTACTCAGATAAACCCCATGACCCCCATGATGTATATGGACGGTATGTGGCTTATTATGATACTATATATTATTCTATATTTGTATCCAATAAAGTATCATTCTCTTCTTAAATCTTCCACTTGTCTTATTTATTATACTTTCTAGAAGTATATACTCAACATTGGTGAAAGTAAAATGGAATATATACTTTGTAGTTTTCAAAAAAACAGCACATAAACAGTAGGAGCACTTGCCACCAGTATTAGTGGGGCAATTAATTTGCAAAAAAAAGTCAGGAAACCAAAAAATTGTATCTCCAAGTTTGGGTAAAGACTCATTCTGAGAGGCAAAGTCAAAAGCAAGAGATTTGTCCTCAAATTAACCCTTAAAGGCAGAAGCAAAACAGCGTAAACGGCAGCATTCACTGCATAGCCCCCTTCTAGATTGGCCTTAAGGGGTAGTATTTGCAAAGATAGTTGGCATGCACTTGGGCAAAAAGACAACCACTAGAGAGGAGTTTTATAGTGTATTCTGGACCAAGTTTAAAGGTTACTTCTAGCGGCCCCACCAACAACATATTGAGCTTGTGGGCACGTCCTTCTATTATATGCTGATAATTGATAACATGATCCTCAATGTTGAACGCAAGGCAAAGGGTAACAGCCAGTATTATAAGGAGAGAGCTTGGGCATCTTGTTCTTTTATGCAGAAGTATACACTGTGGCCTGTATGTCAATTATGCGATTGGCTAGAGCTTTGATATGGAGTTCAGGGTTCATAGCCTTATCAGAGGAGAGTAGGAGGCTCCCAGGAGCAATAGAGTGGTAGCCTCACTCTCATATGTTGTAACTGTGCTGTTTTAGCAGAGTTACACAGGGAAAATATTTAGAAGATAGATAGTAATCTTTATTGAGAGATAATGATTATATAGTTCATGTGAATTAAGGATAACAAGAACATGATTGTTGATCACACAGTTGGATGAAAGAAGGAGATGGCTTGATCTTGGTAATGAGTCAAGCGCCAAAACAAGGTTTCCATCATAAAAGATCATCATCTATTCATGTTGTTAGATTTGGTAATTTGAGTTGACTTCCTAGTCTGGCTTCAAGTGACCAGGTAATTGGATTGCGGGTCACAAACCTGCTTGTTTGGAACCTTTGTGGCGGGTCAAGCCTGCAATTTTGATACCCCCAACTGAAGGTCAGCCTCCGCTGGGGGCAGGTTTTCAGGGAGGTTGTCAGGAGCCCGGGCGCCATATTGGACTAATTGTTGTTCTGTTGCGGGCAGGGCGGTTTCTCATTGTTTTTGTCTTGCTTTGAAGGGTCTCAGGCAATCATGATGTAGGGTCTTGTCCTGCTGACGTTTCCCAAGTTCTTGCAAAAGGTAAGTGTTATTGTTGTTTACCTTTAGAATAATTGCTGGCCCCACCTTCTTGGGTTGTAGTTTGCTTTTGTCAACATTCATGACCCAAACTTTGTCCCCAACTTCATGTCTCTTGTAGATGGGGACAAAGGTTTTTTGCAGGTGTTCATTTTCCTTCACTGTTTGTTTGCTGTTAGCCTCTACAACGTGAGGGTCTGAGTGTGGGGGGACTTTACTTGGAATTTCCAGTTTAGGTCCTGACAATGCTTGGATGATATTTGGGTGTGTGCTGTATACCAACTCAAATGGGCTTTTTCCAGTGGATCTGGTCACTTGGGTTTGGCATACAAGTAATGCAGTCAGTAGCTGCTTATACCAGTCTTCATGTCTCCTGGCGGTGAGTTTGGCTAAGGCTTGCACTAGGCTACCATTGAACCGCTCTATACGTTCATTAGCCTGTGGATGGTATGGCGTTGTCACGGTGTGTTTGACCCCATTTTTTGCAAGGTATACATTGGTGGTTTTGGAGGTTAATTCTTTTCCTCCATGGTTATCAGTAGTTCTGACTTTCTGAACTTGCTGATTATCTCCCTGCCAATAAATTGTTGTATGTTGTTGCCAGTGTGTGCCTTTACTGCTTGGGATACTAGTCATCTTGTAGCAAATTCAATGTCAGTGATGATGTATTTCTTGTCATTGTGCTTCCCCAACATGGTGCCAACAATGTCAAGAGCCCATAATTTGAAAGGTAGTTGTGTGTGGATGGGAAGTACTGACTTTGGCGGGGTTTTGCTTTTGGCAATAATTTTGCATACCTCACATTGATCTAGAACTTCCTGGACATTGCAATATAAGGTTGGCCACCAAGCTTTATGCTTTCAGAACTCATATAGATTTTGGCTCTTGGTATGTCCAAGATATCTGTGATAGCAAAGGATAGTGTCAACTTGCTGATGTGTGGGGATATAGGGAATGGTAGTACCGTCAGACATTTTTCTGTACAGGGTCCCGTACATGTCAGCAAATAGGTGTTTGTTTTTGATAACTGTTTCATTTTTTATGCTGGTTGTACCAGGGGGGAACCTTTGTCTTTTGTTTGTAGTACTAAGAGAGACCAATCTGGGTTGAGCCTATTTTCCCCTCTTGAGGCGCAGACATACAGGCAGGAAAGGGCATCTGCCATGGTGAGCTTGGGGCCAGGTTTGACTGGATAAGCATGTTAAACTTCTCCAATAGCTCCATCAAGCAGGCTTGGCAACACAACAGATTTTCTTGAGTTTTGAAATATATGAACAACTTGTGGTCAGTTAATGCTGTGAATTCTTCCTGCTGTTCTAGGTAACAGCGCCATTCAACTAGGAAGTGCATTATAGCCAACAGTTCTTTGTTGTGGATTATGTATTGACACTTGCCATCTGTCAATTTTTACAATTCATAAGCTACAGGCAGAAAGACACTGTCATTATTCTTAATTTGTAGTACTCCCCCAATGAATGCATCTGAGGCGTTGGTTTATCATTTGGTATTCCCTATCATGTTTGGGGGTATTGCAGGATATGAGCTGTTGTGAGTTTCTCCTTGAGGCGTCTAAAACAGAGGTCACATTAGGGGGTCCACACAAAATTGGATTTGGCGCCTGTTATGGCGGATAAGGGGGCAGTCAAAACGCCACAGTCAGGTATGAAGCGGCATACATTGGCCACCATTCCCAAGAAGGTGCGGAGTTCTGACTTATCCTTGGGTGGCAGCATCTTGTAGATGGCCTGTATCTGTTGAATGTTGGGTTTGATGCCGCCCTTTGAGACTATGTGTCCCAAGAAGGGTAGTTTCTCACAGAAGAACTGGCACTTGGAGGGCTTGGCTAACAGTTTGTGTTGTGCCAAGGTAGCAAAGACTGCCTTGAGGTCTTTGTGGTGTTGTTCCACCAAGGGGCTGTAGACAATAATGTCATCCAGGTACACTAGGGCGTGCTTGCTTATGTGGGGCGCAAATACTTTGTTAATGAAGGTTACAAAGGTGGAAAGGGGATTTGTCATACCAAAGTTGAGCACCACACATTCATATGAACTATATTTAGTGTGGAAGGCTGTTTTGGGGATGTCTTCCTCCTTGATGCAAATCTGGTTGTAGCCTGCCATCAGATCAATCTTGTAGAAGACTGTGGCTCCTTCTAAGGCGTCAAAGAGGTAGTCAATCAGTGGTAGTGGATAACAATTCTTGATGGTAACTTTGTTTAGGGCTCAGTAGTCTGTGACCAGACGTAAGGTACCGTCCTTCTTAGCCACAAAGAATACAGTGGCCCCAAAGAGAGACTGTGAGGGGTGGATAAGTCCTTTTTCCAGTGCTTCCTTGAGGTAGGCGCATAGGACGTTGTCTTCATTTGGGGTCAGCCTGTAAATAGGGTTTGCCTTGGGTACAGCCCCTTTGAGTTAGATAGAGTGCTGAATGTGCTTCTCAGGGGGCAGCCTGGGCAGCGCTTCCTTGAAGATTTCTGGATGGCAGGCCACAATTTTGCAGTCCTGAGGCGTGGAGGTATCCTGGTAATCTTTTAAGTGTATAATCTTGTACTGACAGGAGTCCCAGTCAATTGCATTCAGGCTTTACTTTTTTACAGGGTCTCTGTGATGTGTACAAAGACGTGGTTGCATAGGAGTTGGTCTACAGAGTTAGGGTAGATCTGGTGGTTGACACCTTCATGCTTGATGGTCAACACTGAGGTTTCCCAGTCTACATGAGGATTGTTCTTCTGTAACCAGTCTAGCCCCAGAACAATATCAAACTTTGGGAAGTTGATGACGGGACCTTGGATGGTGGAGTGTAGGTTCTCAAGCATAACAGAGAAGGGGGTGGTTTCCCTTGTCACAGCAATGTGGTGTTTGTCAGCCAGGACCACGTTTTTAAACTGCAAAGGATTAGTGGCCAGCTTGAACTTGTCCACAAAGCTACTGTTGACTAGGGTTTGATATGCACCCAAATCCAGGAGTGCTGAGCCTGTGTAACTGCAAAAGCGGAAAGGGTAGGACATCAGTTTATTGGGATGTCTGGCAATAGTGTACAGTACTGGGTCTTCCAAGGGCACTGGTCCACGTCCTTGGGTTGGTACTCATCATTGGGCGAGTCAGGAGTTGTGTGGGGAGAGCTTGGCTCACTTAGTGCTATCCCTGGGCTTTTCCCTTCTCTTGATTGCCTTGCGTGGCGGTGACACAGAAATGGGTACAATTTGACAGGCCATTGTTTTCATTTCCATTTCCATGTCCATCCATACATGTGGATTTGTGGTTGGTGTTATTCCTGTTGCCTCCAGGGGGTGGTTGAGTGGAGCACCTGCCTGGATGGGAGTCCTTGGGCCTTTCTTATTTCTCAGTTTGTGCCTTATGAAGTGTGTTGGAGGTTTGCTCCACTTTCTCTGCTTCATGGTTTAAGCTTTGCAGGTTGGTCACCTGTTCCAGGTTCACATGCCTCATCACGTGTGACTTGAGGGCGCTGTAGTACATGATGTGTGTGGCTGGGGTGTCAAAGGCCATGTCAGATGGTGCGCAAAGTTAGAGCTCCTTGTAGGCGCGGGTGAGTTCCTTCACAGTGCCTGTCTGGGTTAGGTTCTTTAATTGGAGTATTATCATGAGCACTGTGTCCTTAAGCACAAATCTTGCCAGGTAGTCTTGCATAAAGGTATCCCAGTTTTTGTTGGTGTGTTCCTTGTGCCACTTTTCACATCAGTTGCCAGTGTCATGGGTCAGGCAAATGGAAATTTCTGCAATCCAAAATTGCTGTGGGAATTCCATCTGGGCCAGCTTGCTCTGAGCGGACTGGATCCATGCAGCAGTGTTGTTGTCATTGGCCCTGGCAAAAGGTTACAAGGCGGCGCTTCATAGTCTTTGGGCTACGTAGGCTGACATGGCGCCTTTTTTGATTGGTTGCGGCATGGAGGCAGGAGCCTGGAAGAACCCTTGTGCAGACATGGCGTTAAAGGTGGGTAGTGGAATCACTGTATTCTGGTACAGGACAAATCCATTGGGTATCTTGGTACCAGGAGTGTACAGGGTCCAGTCAGGCGGGAGGCCAGACATAATTCTGTTGAGGATTTGTTGGCCGCAGCGTGTGCAGGCAACAGGTGAAATTTTCAAGATAAGGTAGGATAGAAAACCTACCTTTGCTACCAATGTTGTAACTGTGCTGTTTTAGCAAAGTTACAAGGGGAAAATATTTAGAAGCTAGATAATAATCTTTATTGAGTGATAGTTGTGATGACTGTGCATCATACCCTCATTCACCCATGAGGTGAAACATGGGTGCATGGCCTATCAGTTAATTGGGGTGATCCTGACAACTACTGGATGAAAATTAGTTCAGCCTCTCTTCAGTTCCCTTCCCTATTCCTGCACATTAACAATGTGCAGGAATAATACAAGTATATAATAGCTCTCTTTCTTGACAATAAAGATACCTTATTACCTACACTACTTTGAACTTTAGCTTTATCTTTCCCTTTAAGACTCAAGCTACTAACCAGACTCTACTTAGACTCTGCTTCTCTTGTTGCCTTCACTACTTCAGGTAACAAGACAATCTCCCTGCTGTGCTAACAACTTTAGAGTTAGTACCCTAGGCTTGATCCAAGTGCAACCTACTGTCTCCTGCCACTTGCAGACCAGTAGAAGTAGTCTTTTAACTTCTCTGGCAGAAGTTTACCTGAGGTTTATTTACCCTCAACACTAATCTTCTGTGAGGATCACAATAGTGATTATATAGTTAATGTGAATTAAGGGTAACAGGAACATGATTGTTGATCACACAGTTTGACATAAATTGCTTTATTAATGCTATTTCAATTTGCCCTTTGAATATTGATAGTTGCAAAAATTTGACTGGTTTTGCCTTCAAGTTTGGAAATTCCTTGCCTTCTGCAAATGGGTCTGGTACAATATCCACCCATTCTGGATTATTGTACCTGTCTGTGGTTGATTGTGGTATGACTTTATCCCAGCGTGACCCCCTCAGCCACTCTGTCTTCCTATTGAGTGATCCTTGTCTCTTGTCAACTATTTAAAGTAGAATTAATTTTCCTAATAAAGACAATTTTACCCACATTTTTGTTGGCTTTAATATTCAATCTTTTCCTGTCCTTTCTTCCAAAAGGACTTTTACATCTTGTTTTCCACAAAATTAAGGTATGTACCCTTAATTTTGCCCTGAAGGCTAACCCAAGGCTAGCTTCAAACCTCAAATCTTTTGTAATAAAGATTTCCCGCCGTGTCCTCCAGGATGTTGTCCCCTGGAGCCAAATGCAACAAAATGGTGCTCACTACAGGGGCTGCAAGCCCCTTGGTTACCCCATTCCCACGCGCATTTTCTGGTCCCTCTCCCTTTGTTCCAAAGTACCAGATCAACCCAAAGTTTCTAGCCCTCCCCTAGAAGAAGACATTACCAATGCACCTGCAAATCCTATGGTATTGGTTCTGTCTCCCAGGCCTTTGTGGGCCCCCTTCCTGCTTTCTCTCTCAACTATGAGCAAGCCTGTGCTGCTGCCTGCTCCCTTCTTCACTCTGGCACGGTAGTCATGCACTCTATCCCTGGCCTCTGTCCCAGGTACGCCTCCAAAGACCTGTACTCCTTCCTTTTGGACTTTGGTCTCCCCCCACACTGATGGAATCCATGGATACTATTGGCGTGTTAGTTAACCAGTTCATCCAACCTCCCCTAGTTCACCACCAACTTGCCTTGGTATCCCAGAATCAACTGCTAGATGCTGTCTCAAATAACCACGCTCAAAATATGGCCTACCAAGAATGGTCACACAGTCTCTTTGCTTGTATTTCTGACAACCAGCTTGACTTGTTGGCGTCATAGAAGTATTTAACCACCTCCCTGAATTCCCTTTGCTCCTCGCTCCCTGGATACATAAAGGATCAACTATGCAAAATGGATTAACATCAGGCAGCCTGGTGTGAGCAAATTGAGGCTTTTCTGCTTAACCATCGGCAGGATTTTGAGACTCTGGTTAGTGAACTCAATTAATTCAGGGAGCCTGTCAACTTGCAACGCAAATTGATAGGAGCATATGTCAATACTTGGGGCTGCCACCTGCAGCATCAATATGGTCTAAATAAGGCTGCTCTAGGCGACACTCTATACCAAGTGCAAACTTATGTGGACAACCAGGTGGCCTCTATTAGGTGACTCCTCCCGCTCCTCCTGTCAGGACCCCTTCTGATTTTGAAACCAAGGTATGGGAGGCAATTGCCAAACTCAAGGCTACCACTAGACGTCAAGCTTCTGTTCAGAACCACCCTCAAGTTGAATCAATGCTTGACCCTTGCATTGCCTCACTCTCTGATCAGGTGGCTACTCTACAAGGTGAGATCAAGTACTTAAGACAGCGCCTCTCTAATTCTGAAGGTTTGTCATCTGAATCTGAAGATAAAGAAGAAGGTGAAGTTTTTAATACTCCCGCTCATGACAATCATGGTTGTTGCCCCGGCTTAGAAGGTCAACCCTGAGTCCACTGTGCACATGCTCTAGGACAACTTGCTGAAGTGACAAATGATGTAGCTGATAGGCAAGACACATTGGAGAGAGTTCCAAAACTCTCCCACTTTACAGAGACCCTAAATGACAAGTCACCCCCTTGGTTGCTCAAAGCACCTCCTTGGCTACCCGTGTCAATGGGATTGCTGGTGTTGCGTTTGGCTCCAGGGGACAACATCCTGGAGGACACAGCAGGAAACTTTATTACAAAAGATTTGAGGTTCAAAGCTAGCCTTTGGTTAGCCTTCAGGGCAAAATTAAGGGTACATACCTTAATTTCCTGGAAAATGAGATGTAAAAGTCCTTTTGGCAAAAAGAACAGGAAAAGCTTGAAGATTATAATAGCCAACATGAATGTGGATAAACTTAAACTTTATTAGGAATAAAGATTCTACTTTAAATATTATACAAAGGACAGAGATCACTCAATAGGTAGACAGAGTGGCTGAGGGGGTCACGCTGGGATGAGGTCATACCAGGATCAACCAAAGACAGGTACAATAATCTGGAATGGGTAATATTGAACCAGACCCATTTGCAGAAGGCAAGGAATTTCTGAACTTGAATGTAAAACCAGATAAATCTTTGCAACTATCAATATTTGAAGGGCAAATTAAAATAGCATTAATAGCGTGATTTACGACATCTTCCCCTTCAAGATAGGAAAGAGGGAATAAATACTTGAAAAGGAATTTAGATTGGACGCGGGCAAAGGGACAGCCAGACAATAGTAGCTTTACAGTGTACTCAAAGCCCTTCTTGAAGGTAACCTCACAGGGCCCAACCCAGAGGGAATCCAGCTTGTGGGCTCTACCACCTTTAAAATTCTGGTAGTAGAGAACTAGATTGCCTATCTGGTATTCAGGGAGGGGGGCTCTAGAAGAATTGGATGGAGAGAGCTCCAAAGCCTTAACCTTATAAGCAGTGGAGTAGGTGGTTACCTGGATGTCAATGATACGGTTGTTTAGGTCTTTAACGTAGGTCTCAGGATTTGCAGATGTATCATACTTGATCAGAGAAGGTCCCAATATTGAGGGGGTAGTGGCCTCACGTCCATAAAGCATGGCAAAAGGGGATTGACCAGTCACCTGATGTCTACTAAGGCGGTAGGCAAAGAGGGCGGCAGGGAGGAACAAGCCCCAGTTGGCAGCGTCAGAAAGTGTGAGTTTTCTCATAATGGATACTAGGGTAGAGTTGGCACGTTTGACAGTTCCATTGGTGGAGGGATTATATGGCGCAGAGAACAACTGATGAGTCCCCAAGCTTTGACAATAGAGGTGATGAGGCAAGCATTAAAATTGGTACCATTGTCTGAGAGCAGGACTTGAGAGCAGCCATGTTGATAGAAGATGTCTTGCAACAAGAAAGTAGCTGTGGTCCTAGTCGTTATATCTTTTGTTGCTCTGGCTTCAACCCATTTGCTAAAGTGATCTATAGCAACCAAAATAAACCAACATCCCAACCTAGAACGGGGGAAGAGCCAAAAAGCATCAATACTCACCGTATGGAAGGCATGCTTTGGAGAGATGAGTTGAAACTGGTGTTAGGACAGAGGAGGACGTTAGAGATGACAAGAATGGCAGGAGGCAAGGATATCAGGAATCAAGAGGCACATGTTTTCCCAGTAGAAGTTTTTGCACAAGCAGTCATGAGTTTTGGCTATACCTACATGGTCAGTATCAATGTGAGCTTGGAGGATGATGGCTATCCTTATACTAGGGCAAACATAAGGTAGGTAGGTATTGTCAACCTTTTTAAAGAGTTATCTATCACAAATTAGGTGTCCTTGGATAGGGTCTGTAGAGCTAGGCGGATATCTTTGGGCTCAGTGGTCCAAGAGTCAGGATACCCTATTAACTCATATAGTCAATCAGCATCAGTGGTGTGGATAGTCAGGATTGGCATCCTTGACAGGCCATCAGGATTCTGATGTTGGGCTCCAGGACGGTGTACTACAGTGAAATCATACCCTTGCAGACGTAGAGCCCAACGTGCTAACCGACCTTCAGGTTCCTTTAGCTTTTGTAACCACTTGAGAGAGGAGTGATTGGTGACTACTGTGAAAATGGTCCCATAGATGTAATTCCAAAACTGTTTCACAGCATGCAGTACAGCCAAACATTCCTTCTTGGAAATACTGTAGTTCTTTTTTGTGCTTATTGAGGACCCTTGATGAGTAGGCTACAGGTCAATCTACACCTTCATTGTCAAGTTGGGCAAGGATAGCACCCACAGCTACTCCACAAGCATCAGCATAAAAGATGAACACTTTATCATAATCCGGATAGACTAAGATATGAGCCTCCTTGAGCTTGGCCTTCAGTGCTTTGAATGCTTATTGTTAGCTGTCAGTCCATTCAAAGGTAGCGTTGCAAAGCAATTGGACAAGGGGTTCACTCAGTTCAGCAAAGTCAGGGATGAATTGTTGGTAGTAACCCATCATACCAAGGAATACTTGTACCTCTCAAAGATATGTGGGAGTTAGCATCTTGTTAATGGCTTCCACCTTGTTATTCATGGGGTGGATTCCAGTTTGAGTGACTTCATGTCCTAGGAACTCAAGACGTTCCTTGAAGAAGGAGCACTTGGAGGCTTTGAGTTTCAAGCCAGCCTCACAAATCTTGATGAAGAGATCCTTGAGATGATCCAAGTGGTCAGTAAAGTTAGCATTGAATACAGTAATATCATCAAGGTACATGAGGACACAAGAGAGTTTTAGGTCTTGTAAGATGGAGTCTATAGCCTGCTGAAAGGTGGCAGGGGCATTGCATAATCCCTGGGGATATGATTGGGTTCAAAAAAATCTCTGATGTGATGAGTGCAGCCTTTTCTTGGTCTTCAGGTGATAAGTCAACCTGTCAGTATCCTGAAGCCAGATCCATGGCAGAGAAAAACTTGGAACCACCCAGCTGTCTGAGAGCATTGTCAATTCTAGGCAAGGGGTACAAATCTTTCTTAGTGAGAGAGTTCAGGCAGCAATAATCCATTAAAATGCGGTGTCACCCATCTTTCTTCTTGAGGATCAGTAACAGGGAAGCCCAAGGACTTTGGGAAGGAGCCAGTAACCTAGCGTTCAGAAGTTGCTTGAGTTCTTTAGACACCTGAGCATCTTCCACCCTACTACAGCGGTATGGTTTAGCACAAAAAGGGGATGCATCCCCAGTATCAATCTGATGGATGACTCCCTTAGCTAGGCCATAGTCCATAAGTCCAGAGGCAAAGATGTCACTGAACTGATCAAGTAGGTCTAACATGTCCTTTTGTTGAACAGGAGACAATTGGGGGAAATCAGCAGAAGTGAACAAGGAGAGAACCTGCAGATCATCTTCAGGTAGGTTGAAATCACTAAAGTTCCAAAAGAGTAGAGGGAAGATACTTGTTCTGCTCCAAGTACATAACCATGACCTACAACCTGACCTCTGGTTACATGCATGGGCAGGGTTGTCAGGTTAGCAAGGAGTAATTGCACGGGTTCTTTGTGAGTTTGGTCCAAAATCCCCAGACATAGGCGGGGCTTGGTACAACTTAAGGATTCAGTTGAGTAAAGCTCCAAGATAACTTTTCAGGTAGCTCATAAGAAATCTGGGATTCAATCACCACTTCAGAGCCCAGGGGAATGGTGATAGTGGCTGGCGCTAGCAGGGGTACCCCTTCTTCCGCAGGGCAGGAAAGAGGAGGGGTACACATGTTGGGGAGTGAGTCCTATACTTGAGAGAGAAAATACCCATAGGGTACTCAAGCACGCAAGTTTTAAGACGTTTCCCTGGAAGGCGCGGGGGTTCCTCAAAAATCAAAGGAACCTCATATCCCAAGAGCAAAAGGTATCCATCTTGTAAGTTTAAAATTCTGTTATAATCTCAGAGGAACTGAGTACCAACCAAGAGGTCATAGCTTTTCATCTGTACAACCACAGCAGGAGAGGCAATAAGGAGTTTCTCAAACCTCATGGGTAGAGCAAAGTAGGCACCAATGGCTTGAGTTTGGGCCATACTAGCTGTGCCATACAACTGCGTGTAGTTGAGGTCAGGGGCCAATTTAAGTTTCTTCATTGGCTTGGACAAAACCATGTTGACAGGGAAACCCTTGTCCAAGATGGCCTTGATTTTAACCTTTTGGATTGATACTTCCACTCAGGTTGTATCTTTCCCAAAGGGGGGTAAGACTGCCAACACATCTTGCACAGCCTCTAGCTCCTTTTCCCATTTGGCCAGCATACACTGCAGCGCACAGATTTCCTTATACACAGTCTGTAGTGGAAGAGACACAGTTATGTTGTGGAAAAGAGCTTTGGCTAACTCTGCTACTTCTTCAGAGGAGTAAACCAAGACAGGAGGTCAATGGGCTTGAGCTAGGTAAGGCCAAGCCACCATGGACTTAGCTTCACTTGGAGGTACCCGGGAAGTGGTGGTAGCCTTCCCAGAGCAAAGCTTGTAGGGTACCAAGATAGTTTCTGGAACAGCCAGGATGAGTAGCCATAACTATCAGAGTCTTCACTATCAGAATTATCAGGCTTTGAATCACTGGAGAGGTAGTAAAACAGATGAAGGATATTTGGGCCAGAGGAGGAGGGAGCTTCTTCATCAGACCAAGGATCAGGGGGAGACGGGGGAGATTGGTCAGCAGATAGTGTCTCTGTGTCTAAGCTGACCTCTCCTTTCCCGGCTGTTCCTTGGGAACTGTGACAGATGCAGGCCTAACCAGTCCATCCTGCCATTATCTTGCCCTTGACTCTTATTACTGTTACCTTCCTGGGACAAAGCTTTGAGGAGCTTTACCTCCAAGGAGGCAATTGTCTTGGATAACACTTTATTGTCATCACACCAACAAGCCATGATTTCAACACTTTTTTCTCTTGTGCTCTCAATGCCTCAATTTCACAGTTTGCCATCTATTTTACTTGTTGCAAGATTTCATCCCATCCTACCAACAAGTTCCAAGCATCCTAAGCATAAATTAGGTTCCCTTGGGCAGAAGTCCCTTCCTTTGCAAATTAATTGGAATACAGCTCTTTGAATGCATTCTTTACTTCTACTAAAGATTTGACAGGAACAGTCTTAGTGACCTCCAGGCTGGTCTAAGCTTCTTCCAATGTACTTGTAGGAACCTCCTTTCTTGTGGCAGTGGTTTCCACACAAAGGACCCCAAACTTGGCTCTCTCAAATTTTAATAAAGAAGGCATAACCTTATAAATAAGTGAGGGGAAAGCGTCAAAACCAACAATGTAGATATCTTTTATTAATGTTTAACTGTTTTTGCTTATATACCATTTGGGGCATACACAGCTGAAAACCCCTCCGGTTCCTGAATCAATCAATTATTTGCGTCATGTGGTCTATGACATTTGAGTCATCCAACATAGATCTTTACCTGAAATATCACCAACAATTCTCAACCTATGAGAATTGACCTACAATGGGCAGAAGTCACCTGACTCCATTCAACCCAATGTACCAATTTGGCATGGAGCTTCCCCAGCTCCCAGCGCCAAAACCCTGTGAATTGCACATCCCAAACTCAGCTATCAGTGTTCCAACCGGGAACCCTGCTGATCAAACCTGAATTCCTAGGCATCCTTGCCTTTATTTAGATATTTTTCATTTGATGGTTTTTTGCCTTAAAACCCATTAAACTGCTTTGAAACTCAAACCAGGCGCCACCGCAACGCCCAGAGATTTCCCCAGTAGGGAGCTTCAGCGCCTGAGAAAATTTGATAGCAACGCCTTGGCGCATCTCAAATTCATTAGGCAATGCGGCGGCGCCTCTAACCCAATAAATTTGCCAACGCAACGCTTTTAACCCAAATCCTGGGGGTTTTCCCATGGTTAACCTTAACCAAACTTCTTGACAAAGTCAAGGCCATTTTAATTAATTAAGTCCCCATTAATTATATCCTGTATTTATTAATTAATCTTCCCAATTAACTAAACCGTTTGAGACGCCTAGTCTCCAAGATTGATTTGGCCAATCTTGCCTCAATTCTTCTAATTAGCCTAACCTAACTAATCATCAATATTATGTTCTTTCATTCAACATAGATATCCAGTTTCTAGGAACCTTTCCCTCAAGAATTCCAAAAAAAACCTATCTATATGTAATAAACAGCAAAAACAGAACATCTTTATATTTCAGAGCATTTATTCAGCTAAATACTCAGCAGTGACTGTAGCACGGTCACACTAACTATCCTTTATCTGTTTCATAACCTCTCCAGTGATTCAGAGCCTGAAAATTCTGATAGTGAAGACTCTGATAGTTATGACTATTCTGTCCTGGCTGTTCCAGAAACTATCCCTGTACCCTACAAGCTTTGCTCTGGGAAGACTACCACCACTTCCTGAGTACCTACAAGTGAAGCTAAGTCCATGGTGGCTTGCTCTTACCTAGCTCAAGCCCATTGATCTCCCATCTTGGTTGACTCTTCTGAGGAAGCCGCCAAGTTAGCTGAAGCTTTTTTTCCACAACGTAACTGTGTCTCTTCCACTACAGACTGTGTATAAGGAAATCTGTGCGCTGCAGTGTATGCTGGCCAAATGGGAAAAGGAGCTAGAGGCTGTGCAAGATGTGTTGGCAGTCTTACCCCCCTTTGGGAAAGATACAACCTGAGTGGAAGTATCAATCCAAAAGGTTAAGATCAAGGCCATCTTAGACACAAGTTCCCCTGTCAATGTGGTATCTTCCAAGCTAATGAAGAAACTTAAGTTGGCCCCTGACCTCAACTACATGCAGCTGTATGGCACAGCTGGCATGGCCTAAACTCAAGCCATTAATGCCTACTCTGCTCTACCCATGAGGTTTGGGAAACTCCTTATTGCTTCCCCCGCTGTGGTCCTAGAGAACAAAAGCTATGACCTCTTGGTTGGTACTCAGTTCCTCTGAGAATATAATGGAATTGTAAACTTACAAGATGGATACCTTTTGCTCTTGGGATATGAAGTTTGTTTGATTTTTGAAGAACCTCCATGCCTTCCAGGCAAATGTCTTAAAACTTGCGTACTTGAGTACCCTATGGGTATCTTCTCTCTCAAGTATAGGACTCACTCCTCCAACATGTGTACCCCTCTTCCTTCCTGCCCTGCAGAAGAAGGGGTACCCCTGCAAGCTTCAGCCACTATCACCATCCCCCCAGGCTCTCAAGTGGTGATTGATTCCCAGATTTCTTATGAGCTACCTGAAAAGTCCTTCTTGGAGCTTTACTCATCTGAGTCCTTGAGTTGTACTGAGCCTCGCCTGTGCCCTGGGATTTTAGACCGAACCCACAAAGAGCCTGTACAATTACTGCTTGCTAACCTGACAACCCTGCCCATTCATGTAACCAGAGGCCAGGTTGTAGGTCATAGTTTTGTACTTGGAGCAGAACAAGTATCTTCCCTCTACCCCTTTGGAACTTTCAGTGATTTCAACCTACTGAAGATGATCCTCAAGTTCTCTCCTTGTTCACTGCTGCTGATTTTCCCCAACTCTCTCCTGTTCAACAAAAAGACGTGTTGGACCTACTTGATCAGTTCAGTGACATCTTTGCCTCTGGACCTACAGACTATGGCCTAGCTAAAGGAGTCATTCATCAGATTGATACTAGGGATGCGCCCTGTTTTTTATGCTAAACCATACTGCTGTAGTAGGGTGGAAGATGCGGGAGTGTCTAAAGAACTCAAGCAACTTCTGAACGCTAGGTTACTGGCTCCTTCCCAAAGTCATTGGGCTTCCCTGTTACTGATCCTTAAGAAGAAAGATGGGGGACACCACATTGTAATGGATTATTGCCACCTGAACTCTCTCACTAAGAAAGATTCATACCCCTTGCCTATAATCAACGATGCTCTCAGATGGCTGGGTGGTTCCAAGTTTTTCTCTGCCATGGATCTAGCTTTGGGGTACTGGCAGATTGACTTTTTCACCTGAAGATCAAGAAAAGGCTGCGCTCATCACTTCAGAGGGCCTCTTTTAACCCACTTGTATGCCCCAGGGATTATGCAATGCCCCTGCCACATTTCAGCAAGCTATGGACTCCATCTTACAAGACCTAAAACTCTCTTGTGTCCTCGTGTATCTTGATGATATCACTGTATTCAGCGCTACCTTTACTGACTACTAGGATCATCTCAAAGCTGTCTTCATCAAGATCTGTGAGGCTGGCCTGAAACTCAAACCCTCCAAATGCTTCTTCTTCAAGGAAAGTCTTGAGTTCCTAGGACATGAAGTCACTCATACTGGAATCCACCCTATAGATAACAAGGTGGAAGCCATCAAGAAGATGCTACCTCCCACAAATCTTTGAGAGGTACAAGTATTCATTGGTATGATGGGCTACTACCAATAATTTATCCCTGACTTTGCTGAACTGAGTAAACCACTTGTCTAATTGCTTTGCAACGCTACCTTTGAATGGACTGACAGCTAACAATAAGCATTCAAAGCACTGAAGGCCAAGCTCAAGGAGGCTCATATCTTAGTCTATCCGGATTATGATAAAGTGTTCATCTTGTATACTGACGCTAGTGGAGTAGCTGTAGGTGCTATCCTTGCCCAACTTGACAATGAAGGAGTAGATTGACCTGTAGCCTACTTATCAAGGGTCCTTAATAAGCACAAAAAGAACTACAGTGTTTCCAAGAAGGAATGTTTGGCAGTACTGCATGCTGTGAAACAGTTTTGGAATTACATCTATGGGACCCACTTCACAGTAGTCACCAATCACTCCTCTCTCAAGTGGTTACAAAAGCTAAAGGAACCTGAAGGCCGGTTAGCACATTGGGCTCTACGTCTGCAAGGGTATGATTTCACTTTGGTACACCGTCCTGGAGCCCAACATCAGAATCCTGATGGCCTGTCAAGGATGCCAATCCTGGCTATCCATCCTGCTGATGCTAATTGACTATACAAGCTAATATAATATCCTGATTCTTGGACCACTGAGCCCAAAGACATCCGCCTGGCTCTACAGACCTTATCCAAGGACACTATAATTTGTGATAGACAACTCTTCAAAAAGGTTAACAATGCCTACGTACCCTACGTTTTCCCTAGTATGAGGATAGCCATCATCCTCCAAGCTCATGTTGACACTTGCCATGGAGGCATAGCCAAGACTCATGACTGGTTGTGCAAAAACTTCTACTGGGAAAACATGTGCCTCTTAATCCCTGATATCCTTGCCTCCTGCCATTCCTGTCAACTCTAACGTCCTTGTCCTTACCAACACCAGTTCCAACTCATCCCTCCAAAGCATGCCTTCCATACAGTGAGTATTGATTCTGTTGGGCCCTTCCCCTGTTCTAGGTTGGGATGTTGGTTTATTTTGGTTGCTATAGATCACTTTAGCAAATGGGTTGAAGACAGAGCAATGAAAGATATAACGGCTAGGACCACAGCTACTTTCTTGCTGTAAGACATCTTCTATCAACATGACTGCCCCCAAGTCCTGATCTCTGATAATGATATCAACTTTAATGCTTGCCTCATCACCTCAATTGTCAAAGCTATGTTGACTCATCAGTTGTTCTCTGTGCCATATAATCCCTCCACTAATGGGACTGTCAAACAAGCAAACTCAACCCTAGTATCCATTATGAGAAAACTCACGCTCTCTGACACTGCCAATTGGGATATGTTCCTCCCTGCTGTCCTCTTTTCTTACCGCCTTAGTAGACACCAGGTGACTGATTAATCCCCTTTTACCATGCTTTATGAACAAGAGGCCACTACCCCCTCAATCTTGGGACCTCCTTTGATCAAGTTTGATATGTCTGCAAATCCTGAGACCTACGTGAAAGACCTAACCAACCGTATCATTGACATCCAGGCAACCGCCTACTCCACTGCTTATAAGGTTAAGGCTTTGGAGCTCTTTTCATCCAATGCTGCTAGAGCCCCCTCCCCAAATACCAAGTAGGCAATATAGTTCTCTACTACCAGAATTGTACAGGTGGTAGAGCCCTTAAGCTGGATTCCCTCTGGATTGGTCCCTGTGAGGTTACCTTCAAGAAGGGCTTCAAGTACACTGTAAAGCTACTATTGTCTGGCTGTCCCTTTGCCTGCATCCACTCTAAATTCCTTTTAAAGTATCTATTACCTTTTTTCAATCTTGAGGGGGAGGTGTTGTAAATAGTGCTATTAATGCTATTTCAATTTGCCCTTCAAATATTGATAGTTGCTAATATTTGACTGGTTTTGCCTTCAAGTTCGGAAATTCCTTGTCTTCCACAAATGGGTCTGGTTCAATATCCACCCATTCTGGATTATTGTACCTGTCTGTGGTTAATCCTGGTATGACCTCATCCCAGCGTATCCACTCAGCCACTCTGTCTTCCTATTGAGTGATCCCTGCCTCTTGTCAACTATTTAAAGTAGAATCATTACTCCTAATAAAGACAAGTTTATCCACATTTGCATTGGCTTTTATAATCTTCAAGCTTTTTCTGTCCTTTCTGCCAAAAGGACTTTTACATCTCATTTTCCAGGAAATTAAGGTATGTACCCTTAATTTTGCCCTGAAGGCTAACCCAAGGCTAGCTTTGAACCTCAAATCTTTTGTAATAAAGATTTTCCGCCGTGTCCTCCAGGATGTTGTCCCCTGGAGCCATACACAACACCTTTGGATGAAAGAAGGGATGGCTTGATCCTGGTAATGAGTCAAGCGCCAAAACAAGGTATCTACCATAAGAAATCATCATATGTTCATGTTATTGGATTTGGTAATTCAAGTGACTTCTTAGTCTGGCTTCAAGTGACTGGGTAATTGGATTGCAGATCACAAACCCGCTTTGGTTGGAACCTTGCTGGCAGGTTGAGCCTGTGGTTTTGAAAATATGTGCAAAGATTTGGCTGGCTTTACTTTCAACTTTAGGAATTCCTTGCTTTCTGTAAATGGGTCTGATCTAATCTCCACCCATTCCGGAATACCATACCTGCCCTTGTCTAATCCTGGTATGATTTCAACCCAACATGACCCTCTCTGCCACTCTGTTTACCTATTGAATGATCATTGACCTTTGTCTAATATTTAAGTCAAATTATTTCTCCTAATAAAGACAAGTTTATCCACATTTGTGTTGGCTTTAATATTCCTCAAGCTTTTTCCTTTCCTTTTTTTCCAAAAGGGATTTCTCATCCTTTATTCTATTAAATTAAGGTATATGCCCTTAATTTTGTCCTAAAGGCTAACCCATGGCTAGTTTCAAACCTCAGATCTTTTGTTATAAAGATTTCCCGCTGTTCCTCCTAGATGTTGTCCCCAGGAGCCAAACACAACATGCCTTATATAAACCATATTGTTGGTGCATATGTTAACCCCACTTGTCAACATAGTCTTCAACCAGCCCAAGTTGAGAATTGACATGTTCTCAAAATTGGTTGAACTTGTTAACCAAGGTCTCAGAATCCTGACAACATTCAAGAGAGTCATCTATATTTGTCCTCGTCATATAGCTTGGTGTTCATCTAGATTGCATAGTTGGTCTTTGATGTAACCAGGGATTAGGAGCAAAGTGAGTTCAGCAACAAATTTAAGTATTTCTAGGATGCCAACAAGTCATGTTAGTTGTTGTAAATACAGGCAAAGAGGCTATGTGTCACTCCTGATGGGTCATATTTTGGGCATGGTTATTAGAGACAGAAGTATTCACAGCAGTCAGGAGTTAATTCTAATATCTTAATGCCAACTGATGATGAAACAAAGAAATCTGGATGAATTGGTTGACCAGTACACCAATAGTTTCCATGGACTTCATTAGAGCAGAGAGAGACCAAAGTCCAGCAGGAAGAAGTACAGATCTTTGGAGGTATAGCCAGGTTGGAGGCCAGGAATGGGTTGCATCCTCAGCGCCTGTGTGAAGGAGGGAGCGCACAGCATTACAAGCTTGCTTATAATTGAGAGAGAAAGCTGAAAGGGGGCCCACACAGGCCCAGGAGATAATATGATTACCATTGGAGAGGAGGGGGTATTGGTGATATCTTCCTCAAGCATAGGACTAGAGACTTTAGGTTGTTTCGGTACTTCAGAGACAAAAGAAGAAGGACCAGAGAAGGTGGGGGAACAGAGTAACCAAGGGGCTTGCAGCCCCTGTAGTGAGCCACATTTTGTTGTGTTTGGCTCCTGGGGACAACATCCAGGAGGGCACAGCAGTAAATCTTTATAACAAAAGATTTGAGGTTCAAAGCTAGCCTTGGGTTAGCCTTTAGGGCAAAATTAAGGGCAAGTACCTTAATTTTCTAGAACACAAGATGAAAATTTTCTTTTGGCAAAAAGAAAAGAGCTTGAAGAATATTAACACCAATGCAAATGTGGATAAAGTTTTCTTTATTAGGGTAAATGATTCTACTTAAATAGTAGACAAGAGTTGATGATCACTCATTAGGTAGACAGAGTGGCAGAGGGGGTCATGTTGGGTTGAAATCATACCAGGATCAGTCAAGGGCAGGTATGGTAATCTTTAATGGGTCAACATTGATGTTGAACCATTTATGAAAGGCAAGGAATTTCCAAAGTCAAAAGCAAAACTGACCAAATCTTTGCACATATGACCATTTGAAAGCCATACTAAAATAGCATCAATGACGCAATTTCCAAAATAAGCTACAATCAGATCTGTATCAATGAGGAAGATATACCCAAAACAGCCTTCTGCACTAAGTACAGGTCATACAAGTGTGTGGTGCTCAACTTTGTGATGTTTATGAACAAATGGTTTGCCCTCCACATTGTCAAAAACACCCTGATGTACCTGGACAACATTATTGTCTACAGTTTGTCAGTAAAAAACACCATAAGAATTTTTAGCCAGTCTTTGCCACCCTGGTACAACACAAACTGCTAGCCAAGTCCTCCAAATGTTGATTCTTCCACAAACAGTTGTGTGGCGGATCCAGGCCTAACCAGTCCATCCTACCATTATCCTGCCCTTGACTTTTATTGCCATTAACTTCCTGTAACAAAGCTTTGAGGAGCTTTGCCTCCAGGGAGGCAATTTTATGGGACAACGCTTTGTTGTCATCCCATCAACAAGCCATGATTTCAATGCTTTTTTCCTCTCTTGCTCTCAACGCCTCAATTTCACAGTTTGCCATTTCTTTTACTTGTTGTAAGACTTAATCCCATCCTACCAATAAGTTCTGAGCATCCCAGTCATAAATTTGGTTCCCTTGGGCAGGAGTCCCTTCCTTTACAAAGTAATTGGAATACAGCTCTTCAAACGCAGCCTTTACTTCTACCAAAGACTCTGCAGGAACAGTCTTAGTGACCTCCAGGCTGGTCTAAGCTTCTTCCAATGAACTTGTAGGAACCTCCTTCCTTGCCGCGGCGGTCTCCACACAAAGGACCCCAAACTTGGCTCCCTCAAATTTCAACAAAGAAGACATGATAATTGAAAATAGGTGAGGGGAAAGCGTCAAACCCGACAATGTGAATATCTTTTATTAATGTTTAGCTATTTTTGCTTATATACCATTCAGGGCATATACAGCTGAAAGCCCCTCCGGTTCCTGAATCAACCAATGATTTGCGTCATGTGGTCTATGACATTTGAGTCATCTAACATAGATCTTTACCTGAAAGATCACCAACAATCCTCAACTTATGAGATTTAACCTACAATGAGAAGGAGTGACCTGATGCCATTCAACCCAATGTACCAATTTGGCATGGAGCTTGACCAGCTCCCGGCACCAAAACCCTATGAATTGCACATCCCAAACTCAGCTATCAGTGTTCCAACTGGGAACCAGCTGATCAAACCTGAATTCCTAGGTATCCTTGCCTTTATTTAGTTATCTTTGCATTTAATGGTTTTTTGCCTTAAAACACATTAAAATGCTTTGAAACTTGAGCCAGGCACCACTGCAGCGCTTTTAACACAAATTATGGGGGTTTTCCCATAGTTATACTTAGCCATACCTCTTGACACAGTCCAGGCAATTAACTATTATAATTAAATCCTCATTAATTATATTAGCTCATGTTTATTAATTAATCTTCCCAATTAACTAAACCGTTTTGAGACGCCTAGTCTCCAAGATTGATTTGGCCAATCTTGCCTCAATTCTTCTAATTAGCCTAACCTAACTGACCGTCCATATTCTGTTCTTTTATTGAACATAGATATCCAGTTTCTAGGAACCTTTACCTCAAGAATTCCGATCAAACCTATCTATATGCAATAAACAGCAAAAACAGAATATTTTTATATTTTGGAGCATTTATTTGGCTAAATACTCAGCAGTGACTGTAGTAGAGTCACAAGTTGCCCTTTCTGGGACACATAGATTTGAAGGATGGCATCAAACCTGACAGTCAGAAAATCCAGGCCATCTGCAGGATGCCACCCCAAAAGACAAGTCTAAACTCTGCACATTCCTGGAAATGGTTGTCTATGTACAAAAATTCATCCCATACTGTGGTGTTTTGACTGCACCTCTGTCCACCATAAATGGTGCCAAGTCCAAATTTGTATGAGCCCCCCAACGTAATCTTTGCTTCAGACGTCTTAAGGAGAAACTCATAACCTTGCCTATCTTGCAATACCCCAAGTGTGATGGGGAATATCAAATGAAGACAGACGCCTCTGATGCATCTATCAGGGGACTACTACAAATCAAGAATAAGTATGGCGACTTTCTACTTGTAGCTTAAAAATTGCGTAAACTGACAGACAGAGAGTGTTGATACCCCATACATGACAAAGAGTTGTTAGCAATCATACTTTGCCTGGTCAAGTGGCACTGCTATTTGAAAAAACAGGAAGAAATCACCGCATTAATTAACCACAAATCTCTCATATACTTTAAAACGCAGGCAAACCTTTCCTGCCAACAAGCACATTGGATGAAACTCCTAGAAAGATTTGATATGATAATCCAGTACAAACCTGGACCGGAACTTACCATGGCAGATGCACTCTTGCGCTTATATGTTAGGGTCACAAGGGGCAAGAGTGGGCTTGAACCAGACTGACCCCTCTTGGTACTCATAACAAAGGACAAAGGCTCCCTCCCTGGCACCACTGACATCACAAAAAAAACAGTCATCAAAAATGAACACCTCTTTGCAGACGTATACGGAACACTACACCGCAAAATAATCAAGGGGACCACCATCCCTTACATCCCTACACACCAACAAGTTGACACCATTCTATTTTATCACATAGACCTAGAACATACCAATAGCCGCAATATTTACATTTTCTCAAACATAAAGCATGGTGGCCAGCCCTATATCAGTACAGCCAAGAAGTTCTTGACCAATGTGAAGTATGTGAAAAGTTTGCAAAAAACGATACCCTGCCTAAGTCTGTATTGCCTATTTTTTACAACTCTTCTTCAAATTATGGGCTCTCAATATTGTGGGACCCATGACCGGAAAGCACAGCAAAAAGAAGTACATCATCACTGCTATTAACTTTTGCACTTGCTGGCCAGTGGGGCAAGCAGTGAAAACTCACACTGGCAATGACGTTCAATGTTTTATAGGCAAGAAAGTCATCAGCAAGTTTGGAAAACCAGAGCTCCTGATAACAGATAGAGGCAAAGAATTGACCTCTGAAAATACCTATGTTTACTTCACCAAGATGGGGTCCAGCATAAAGTGACAACATCTTATTATCTCCAGGCCAATGGACGTGTGGAGGGGCTGAATGACAGCTTAGTGCAGGCCCTGGCCAAGATTACCGCCAGGAGACCTGAGGACTGGCATAAGCAGCTACTAACTGCACTACTTGTATGCCAGACCCACATGAACAGATCCACCAGGAAAAGCCTCTTTGAGCTTGTTTATGGCGCACAGCCCAATATTATCCAAGCACTCTCAGGACCCAAGCTGGAAATGCCCAGCAAGGTTTCATCCCACTCAGATCTTCAAGCCATACATATCAATAGAAGCCAGTTAGAAAAAAAGAAAAACACCTACAAAATACCTTTATCCCCATTCAAGATAGACACAAGGTTGTTGACGAGGTCTGGGCAATGAATACTGACAAGAGTAAACTACAGCCAGAAAAAGTGGTCCTGGCTATCATCCTAAAGGTAAAAAACAACACTTACCTTGTGCAAGGACTCAGAAAACGCAAACAAGATAAAGTTCTCCATCATGATTGCCTAAGACCCTGAAAAGCAAGATAAAAGAAACAGGAGACTGTCTTACCTACCACTGAACAATAGTTAGTACAATATAGTGCCCAGACTTCCAACAATCTTCCTGACAACCTGCCCCCAGAGGAGGCCAACCTTTAGCTGGGGAAATGTCAAAACATCAGGCTTGACCTTCCAGCAAGGTTTCTAGTAAGAAGGTTTGTGACCCGCAATCTGACTTTACAGTGACCCATAGCCAAACTAGGAAGTCAACTCGGATTTTAAAATCCAACAACATGAACAGATGATGATCCCTCATGGTGAATACCTTGTTTTGACGCTTGACTTATTACTAGGATCAGGCTATCCCTTCACCATCCCACTGTGTAATCAACATAATAATGTTCCTATTATCCACAACTCACAATAACTATATAATTGTTATCTCTCAATAAAGAATATTATCTAGCCTCTAAATATTTCCCCCTTGTAACTCTTCTAAAACAGCACAGTTACAACAGTAGTTCCTTTCTTTCCTGGCTGACTAGGCCCTAAACATCACCAAAAAGTTAGTTTGGGGTGAAAATTGGGTCCATATGCCTTGATATGAACTTCTATATCTATTTAAATTGGTTTCAAGCCCAACTAAACCCTGGGTTCAGTTTGGCTTCTTTAAAACCTCTGGGCGGATGTGAGGCCCTGTGGCTAGGTCTAACCCATGGTTAAAATCCTGGTCTTTTAGTTTAAACTTATGCTTGAAAGCTGCAGCAGCTGGACCGCCCTTGGGGCTACTTCAGCACAATGATTCACCTTGTTAGATTCTTGTTTATCCTCTTTTGATTGTCTAAAAGTTCTAAAGCTTGACATCCTTTTTTACCTTGGTTTGTTACCTTACAACCTGTAGAGTTAGCTATATGGGGGTGCCAGCAGTTGTATTGATGACAATGGAATCATTATCTTGACGTTTAACTTCAAACTTTGGTAAAGTCAACGGCATCTGCCACTGTTAGCAAGGCTTGGGAGTATTCCCTTCACCTTTTCCAATAGAGGGTTAAGGGGCTGGTGATGCAGGTTGATTTGACAGCAAGCTTAACTTATTGCTATATTAAGGTACTCTTCCTGGATTTAAAAGGTATGTATGGTCCTTACTATCTGATCATACCTCTGTTGCACAAAAAAAAGGTGGGTTGGTTGATTTTCCTTGGAGGGAGGTGCTTTCTTGATGATTACTGACTGCTCAAATACTGTGGTTGGCTTGCTGGCCCTTACCTATGAAGCTATAAATCTTGTCCAGGGTTATAGAACCTTTGTTTATAGCTGAGTTTGATAAAAGGAAGGGTATATGTTGGTGGGATGGTTATAGAATTTATAGGTCAGGGGTGTATATCAGTCCATGAGCCATAAAGCGTGGTGTGTGGTACAGTAAGATGGGGTTTAAGAAGGCAAGTGGTTCAGGTTTAAAGGGATAGATGGTTGGTTTCAGCCTTGGTTTGAGTTAAACAAAGGTTGTGAATATTTGCAAGTAAATAAATAAATGCATGGGATGGATTTGTGGAAAATGGGTATATATTTTTGGACGGGAGGTGGGTTGAAATAAATTTATATTGAAATGTGAATTAGGAATCGATTGGAATCATGTGGGGTGGAATATTCTGTCGCGGGCGGAGAAAATCCTTTGATCGAGGCTCGATTCGAATCAAGTTAAAGTAGGATTTAAATTAACAGGGTTTATTGGAATCACCAATTGTTAGAGACGGGGGTCGGAGGTAGGTAGGAGTATTGGTCTGCTGTCGTTGAGGGGTAGTAGTTCTGGGTCGGGTAGGCGTAATTTGTCTGGTAGGGGTAGGATTGTTGGAAGGCGTCATTAGTGATGAGTTGGTTCTGGTACTGGATGGGCGGGAGGGAGGCACGTTGGGCCTTGGTTTGGAGGGGGAATGTCTGGTATTGGGCCATGAAGGGGTCCTGGGGCTGGGAGAAGAAGCTTGGGCGGGGCGAGTTGCGGACCTTGCGGACGCGTCTTGGGTTGCGGGAGTAGATGGAGTCGTTTGGGTCGGGCTTCTTGGCGTTTTCGGGGCGGCAGGTCCAGTAGGAGCCCTTGCCGAGCTCGTTGATGTGGCGGGGGACGCGTTCAAACATAACATTGAGGGAGAGGTTGTGGCGGATCGAGTTGCGCCAGTCCTTCTCGCACGTCTCGAAGTAGGGGTAGTGCTCGAGCAGCCAGTTGTATATCTGGTCAAGGGTCATCTTCTCTTCGGGCGAGTGTAGGATTGCGTAGGCAAGTAGTGTGGCGTAGGTGTGCTTGGGGGGGTCGGAGGAGCGTGGCTCGAGCTGCAGCGTGATGTAGTAGTCACGCTCCTGGTTGCCTCGCAGGGGCTGGCCAGCAGGTTTGGCGTACTGCGGCGCCATCAGGAATGGCTTGGGCTTGTGCTGCTGGCTGGCAACGAGGGGAGGGAAGGGGTCGTTGGCAAGGGGGTAGAACTGGGGCTGGCCAAAGTAGCCGGCGGCCAGCGCTGGCTCCTCCTTGACGCCGCTCATGACTTCGGCTGCAACCGAGTGCATAGGAAACATGCTTGCGTTGGTGAAGGCCAGCTGCTGGTTGGGATAAAAATCCATGTAATTAGGTTGGTACAGCGTGGGGGGTGAAGTCTCCTGGGCCATTTCAATATTTGTCTACCTGCTATGATTAAAAGTAAACACCACCCATTTATACCCACCCAAGTCTTGGGAATTGCTGCCAACCAATCACACCCCGCCCCCAATTAGGCAGGCCCAGACTGTCTCCTGCCTCCGATCCACGCGTGCGCTTACGGTGCCCCTTGTGCCATTTCCACCACTCGGTGATACATGGAACCAACTCTCTATTTCCACCACATTCGCAAAATTCTATCACCCGCACAAAATCAACCCCTGCCGCAATTTCCCGCTCCCCAACCACTATTTCCCGCCCATCACCTCAAACATCCTTTTCGCTAAATCCAAAATCAATCACTCCATCAAATTACATGTCCTAAACTAAATCCCATCATTCAAAAACCGCTACATTCATACTCATCTTGATATAGCTATTTATTTACCGCCTTTATATAATTCTATACCTACTCCATCCTAATACAAATCCATTACTTGATATTACAACCTATCAATTAAAGTTAAACCAATAAACCCAACATACCTACCCTATTTTCGTCTTCCTATAACCAAACAAACCCTGTCTCATGCTCAAATTGTGAGCCCCTCCTCAGAACAGTCTTGTATCCTACGTTCTCTCCTTCACTTGGTTCAAGCCTCGCCATAAGAATACCTCATCTTTTTCAAACTGACAAGGCAACCAATTTATACCTATATCATAATCTCCAGCTGGCCCCTTCATCTCTATGGCTCTACACAATAACACATATGTTCACTCTTCCAACCAACATTATCATGTTTAATTCCATCCTCTCTTCTACAACACTGCTTTTAAAGCTAAGTTATGAGACTAAACCTACCAAAGTATAAATATAGCCTAGTCTTATATCATTTAAATTCAGGTACATTTTCTAATTAAATGAAGTAATTTAAACCAATTAATTGCTTCTTTATGTAAGAAACTTGAATATAAGAGTTGGATATACAATTAAGAAATCATTTCCCTATTGGATATCAAAAACCCTATTTCATGTTCACTTCAACTCTGTCTAATCCCATTAATAAGACTTGAATGAGAATCATCTTATTCATATTTATCTTAATTCAGGATATATACTCAAGAGTAAGCCTCTAGAAAAACTAACATGGTTACTCTACCTTAGACCTCAATAAAAAGACAATAAGGTTAAAAATATAAAATGGCAAAATAAATTAGTTTGATCAATCAAACAGGATTACATGTTTGAGGTTGCAGTCCCTTTAAGCTCAGAAATAATTATTATCCATGAAAGCAATGCTCAATCTAAGTCTCTTAACTTTTCTTTATCTTCTGACTAAAATTTTGACCACTTGTAGTAGCTGTGTGCCAGGATGTACATCCATCTTTCACACATCCATTGGTCAGAACTTGTCCAGTGACTTGAACAATAGCATGGACCACCCTTTCCAACAGTCCTTTTTAGCATGTTTATTCCCCTCTTGTTTCACTTTATCCTCGCATACAATGCAAGCCATAGCCATTCTGAAATATTGTCCAGACATTATTCAAACCACTTTACTATAAATCTCTTTAATTTTATCCAGCTCTTTGTTAATTAATAGGCCCCCATCAGATGCCTTATTTTAAAAGGGTTATTAAAAAACCTTGACATGAAGAAAATTTCATACCAGGATTAATTTGGAATGTTCTGAGGGTTAAGTATAGAGGTGGTGTTGACTAGGCTTCCAGAAATTCACTGCTCATAGTACAAGCCATATCAAAGTTTTGAGGGTTGAATGTGTGTTCAGCTTTTATCTGGGATTAAAAAGATGTATATTTACTGTGGGGATAAAAAATCTGGCAAATAACTAATTTTCATTGGGGAAGGGGGCTTAGATAATAGTCATCAGCAAGAAGTTTTAGCTGCAAAGCGGTTTTCAGACTCAGTAAACCCCTGAAGAAAATATTTAGAAGCAAGGATTAGATATTATCCAGAAGATTGCCATATTCTCTTGGGCCACAAAGACTTTTTTGGAGCTCTAGGATATTTATAGCCAAAGGGAAACGACAAAGAATTCAAACAAGGACATCTATGAAATTTTTTAAAATACATCTTTTTGGTCACTTATCTCTGACAACTTACCGATCTCTGATGGTATAGTAAAGAGAGCTGGACAATAGATTTCAACTGAAGGGACATTTGAGATCCAGTTCAGTACATGATGATCACTCTATTAAATATTTACTATCAGTTCCAGAACATATGGATATTTTTAAAACCCTCCCTGAATCTATCTGAAAGTCTTGCACTGATACTTTTGTTTAGTGGTTGAGACTTATCCAGCATATAGTTTAAAATCAGGGGTGATTAAAGGGATCAGGACCACCCAACTGCCTCTTTTTTTCTAAAATATGCTTCAAAATTATCCCTAGCCGTTAATATTTTGGCCACATTTTATATTTCCAGGATTATTTCTCATAATACAATCTCATAAATAAGCTGATTCAAAAAGCAGCTTTGAGTTTAAAAACTTACAAAATAGTGAGACATGGGCCTTACTAGAATAAATATTTTCTGTTATCTCTTTAGAGATAGGATGTTTGGTAGTAACAGATCTTTTTATCCCTCACCAAAAAAGAAGTCAAACTGTTATTAATTAGCCTACTGATCTATAGGCTAAATGACCACCTTCCTTTATAATCTAAAGCACTTTAGGTATTAAAGATATATGGAGGATTTTTAAGCGTTGAGGATCTCCACCTTTAAATCCAAGAAAATATTTAATCAGGTTATAGATTATGATCCATCAATAGGGAGGCAATGAGTCTTTTTAATAGGGAGTATAAATCCAAAAATAATGTTTCAGATCTATGCTGGGAAACCAACAGGCTCCATATAAAAAGGTTAGCTTTAATTTTTGTCATACCAATTAGCTTTGAAAGGGTTCCAATAAAAATGCTAACATTACCCTATAGCCGTCTATAAAAAGAAGAGATATAAAAGCAACAAGAAAATTAACAGTGTGTGATAAAGAGGAATTAAAAATATATTCATGGAAGAGACCTAATGCTGTAAAATCTCTGATCATAACAGCTCATAAATAGGTTTCTCATGAAATGGTGTGAAAGCCAAGTAGAGGGTGGTCCTAAATATAAATAAAATATTACACTAGGACCAACCCTTTGATTTTCCAAGGGAATCTAACACTCCCAACCCACATTATGTGTATGAACACCATGTGATATATTAACAAGCTATACAATCCTCTTCTTTTATTACAATAAAGGGATCAATTCTCCTCTAAATATTTAACTTGATTTTCACTGTGTTATATTATAAGAAATATATAATTAGCAGTGTTACCACATTCAGTTTAAACAGACCTGCCTAGCTTTAGTAACAATACCTCCAAAAATAAATATGCAGGAAACAGCGCTCCCTGCCATATGGAAAGCCTACAATGAGATCAGGCTGTCCTCACAAGCTAAGCTATCTTTAAAGATTTCCTTATTACATTGAATAGGTTAATCACCTCATCCCAAGAGGAACCTTGAATCAAAAAGCCCCAATAAAGCTCTCATAATAGCTCTGAAAAAAACTTCCAGCATATTTTTTTCTGCTGAGATTGGCAGGTCCAAAGTTCTGTGCCAAGGGAGTACCACTGTATGGTTCCAGAATGTAACAACCAGATCATCACAGGTAATCTATCCCCAAAGACTCCAGGCAAGCAGAACCTCCCCCAGGGTGACAAAATTTGCCAAAAGCTTCTCTGTGGAAAAGTTTGATTCTGATCTCCCAGGAACAGAGCTAAAACACCTTTGGAAGGAAATCCACAGATAAAGTTTCTCCTAGGAGTACAGACACCATGGCTGATCAAGAGCTAAAAAAACTCAAGATGTCAGTGCTCATCACTGGGTGTGTTGCGGCATAAAAGTATATCTTCAGAAGAGCACCAAGCCATATGAGCTTTGATGACCCCTCTACCCATATAAGCTTCTACATTGACCTTCCTACCATATCCTAGGAGACTTTGGATCAGAACTCCCCACTAAAATTCAGGGGATCTTCTGGGAAGGGAGACATGAAGCCCAAAAAGTAGCCAGCCATCTTCAAACCTACAAGATTCAAAGATATCACAACATCCAGAAATTTTACTCACCCTGATAGATAGACCACCACGCTGCAATCTCTAATCCCAGAGAAGGGACTTGAAGCCCCAATGCAACAATATACAGGGCATCAGGGAAACCCCTGAAGCAGGAAAGAAGAAGGGGTGTGCTTAGGTAAGCTTCTCCCTCTTCACTAAGCAAGGTTTTTATAGAGACCAGAATATAGAGTCAATTGCCATGATCCAGGTACCATATGATAACCCTATACTATTTTATGCCCAGGCTGGACATAAGATACAAACTTACCCTTCCATCTCCAACCTTATCTTGGCACCATATTGTTTGATGCTAGATAATATTGGTCTCTTTTCAATGAAAAGTTTTCCCTCCTTGGGGATCACCTCCCCCTGTAGATATATAGAGAAAGGAACAACAGCCAACAAATGTAAGGTATAAATGATGAAGCTAACATCTTCCAAGTGGGAGTGAGAGATTTACAGACTGCCTAAAGTGGCCTAGTTGAGTCTGTGTCCTGATATGGTATGATACTGGGCCTAGGTTGGATTAAGGAATGTAACTAAATGTTGACTTGGAAAGCTATGATCTTTCCATATATAATAAAGAAGTACATCATCATGTCTACCCCTCACCTAATGATATCCTTATGAGGGAACACATGTTTTTCAGCGTATCTGGAACTAGAGGGTAAATGACTCCAGCAAGAGCATATGAGGCACTTTTTGATCTAAGACTTCTCACTCCAAGATTGTAGAAGCTTTTTAATAGCAAGAAAATATCTTCCAGGAAGATTGGGGAGTAGATCCTAACACTTTCCAGGAGAAAAACATACTTATCCCTAACCAAGGCATAAGTCATGAAACTGAACTCAATTAAAGTGTCCCAAAAGCAAGATCAAACTAACAATTACAGCTCCAAGATAGCAATGCCTTAAAGATATAAATGAAGGTGGTACTAGAAGAGGGATACATCTGATTCCCTAGCATCTGTTTAGAACATTGATCTTCTTGGTGACCAATAAGTATGGGACCTGCACCTTGCCACCAATTACACAGCCCCTGGTGATGTCACAGGCAAGAATGGTGAACTCCTGCCCCTGATCTCCTGCTTCTTTAATACCTGGGAGTATAACAACCCGTAAAAATGATTGACTGTATAGAAGGCTATCACCTCATCTGAGCCAGCCCCAAAGATATCTCCAAAGAGCATTCAGGGCAGATATAGTTCCTTTGAAGGTGTTATAATAAATTTTGACATAAATCACACTCAGTAATATTTTTACCTTGATGAATGAAGCTTCAAGGAGTACATGAGAGAATGAAGTATATTAAATCTTTCCAGTACAATCATCTACAGAGATAATGAGGGACAGCCTTGAGAAGATATTTTCTTGAACTTGTCATGCACCAGGATAACCAAATAATTGATATAATATTCAAGTGTGAGTTAATCTTCAGTATGTCACTCTTTCTAGGCTATATACTAAGCAAAGATGGTGTAAATCTTATTTCTGGTAAAGTGAAAGCTTTAACTGTTATGCCATCTCTAAAAGACCCAGTGTGAGCTCTGCACCTTCTTGGACATAGTTGGGTATTTCAGGAGCTTTATCCCAGACTGGGGAGAGCTGGATAAATTGATCTAAGGAATTATAAAGGCCCATCAAACCTTTATGAGTGCTGCTTGCAGATAATCACCCAAGATAACTCAATGTTCTTATAAAAACTGCCCCAGTTATGAAAATATCCAAACAAAGATGGGATCCAAAAATTGAAAACAGATTTATCTGACAACACTATTGAAGAAATGCTTAGAAGAAAAGCAAAAAAAGAGGTGCTTCAGATCCAGGTCTAACTAATAAAACTTACCGTTATCTTGCCCTTGACTCTTATTGCTGTTACCTTCCTGTGACAAAGCTTGAGGAGCTTTACCTCCTGGGAGGCAATTTTATGGGACAACACTTTATTGTCATCCCGCCAACAAGCCATGATCTCAACACTCTTTTCCTCCCTTGCTATTAAAGCCTCAATTTCATGATTGGCCATTGCTTTCACTTGTTGTAAAATTTTGTCAAATCTGACCAACAGGTTCCAAGAATCCCACACATATATTATATTTCCTTGAGCGGGAGTCCCTTCTTTTGCAAGGTAATTGGAATACAATTCTTCAATTACTGATTTTACTTCCACCAAGGCTTCCTCAGGCACAGTCTTGGTGATCTTCATACTTGCTCAGGCTTTCTTGAGAGAACTTGTAGGAACTTCTTTTCTGGCTGCTGCTGTTTCCACACAAATTACTCCAAATTTTGCCCTTTCAAAAGATAATAAAGAAGGCATAACAATTGAAAAGTAATTGAGGGGGAAGCGTCAAAATTGACAATATATATTTATTAAAGTTTATCTGTTTTTGCTTATATACCATTTGGGGCATATTTGGCTGACAACCCCTCCGGTTCCTGAATCAACCTATGATTCATCATGTGGTCTATGACATTTGATTCATCTAAACCTAGATCTTTCCCTAAAAGATCCCCTGTAATTCTCAGCCTATGAGAATTAACCTACAATGAGAAAGAGTCACCTGACTCCATTCATCCCAATATACCAATTCAGCATGGAGCTTCCCCAGCTCCTGGCGCCAAAACCCTATGGAATATACACATTCCAAAACTCATCTATCAATGTTCCAACTGGGAACCAGATGATCAAACCTAAATTCCTAGGCAACATTGCCTTTATTTATTTATTGTTGCATTTAATGGTTTTTTGCGTTAAAAACCTGTTAAAACGCTTTGAAACTTGAATGGGGTACCACCACAGCGCTTTTAACCCAAATTTGGGGGTTTAGTTATGGTTAACCTTAACCAAACTTCTTGAAGCAGCCAAGGCAATTAAACATTATAATTAAATCCTCATTAATTATATTCTCATGAATTTATTCATTAACCTTCCCGGTTAAATAAATTGTTTTTGAGATGCCTAGTCCCCAAGATTGCTTTGGCCAATCTTGCCTCAATTTTACTAGCTAGCCTCACCTGGATAAACATCCATAATATATTATTTTATTAAATATAGATACCAAGCTTCCAGGAATCTTCATCTGAAGAATTCCAGTCAAACCTATCTACATGAAATAAACAGCAGAAACAGAATAACTTTATATTTTGGAGTATTTATTTGGCTAAATACTCAATAGTGACTATTGTACTGTCACAATAGGTTTCTCCCTGTTGCCTATGAGTCATGTAAAGTCTTCAATGAAAAAAGAATGCACTCCATACATGACAAGTAGTTGGTGGCCATAGTGCACTTTATCATTAAATGGGGCTTGTGGGGTTCCTGTCTACCAGTCCCCAAAGTGTGTCCTGAGTCATAGCCAGGGACCAGCTGGAAGGGATTGTCATTCTCTAGTAAGGGAAAATATATCTCAGAAATATGTAAAGGGGTCAAAATGGGCTTTTATTCACTCTCAGAAGGAAGATCCCCTTAGAAACCTTCTGATTTATGGCCCGGGGGTCAGGGGAACAATATGGGTTTGCCAATACTTGGAGTCATCCAACAATATCTTGAACTCCTTATACTTGGTCTTGGACTCCTGAACCTTAGTCTTGGACTTCTGCTCCTTAGAATTAGACTCCTGCGCTGTGCTTAGAATTCAGCTCCTTATTCTTGGGCTCCTGCTCTGTTATCTTGGGCTTCAGCTATCTGTATATCTTTAGTGGACTTGGTATTCCACTTGTATCAGTCCAACCAAGCTCCTGCTGGTGATCAAAAGGCTTCAAAAAAACCTCTTGGCAGAAACTCAAAAGGCCTGGGAAAGACTCTGTCAAAGACCCGGAAAGACTTTGAAAAGACCATGTAACTTTCCAGTTAGCTATCTTTTTATAGTGTTCTTTTCCCAACAGTTCCGCCTTCAAAATGGCTTTCTTCAAAAGCTTAAACCATTGCCGCTCACTTTTTTCTATAATAACTTAAGCTTACATACTTACTTTCTCAAAAGCTTAAAGTATTAATTAACTATTTCCTTGCTTATACTTTAAGCTTTTGGCTTCTAACCAATGATATTCATCAGGAAACATACCAGAACTCAACCAATAAATACAGAGCGCAGAAATAGACTATTTCTGAAGTTCCACCGGGATCCAACTAAGAAATCATTTCCATTGCTCAAACCGCTCAAATCAACAACTCTTTGCGCACCAAAGCGTTAACTGGTCCATTATTCCAGCACCAGTCTTTCCTGCATTCAACCTGAACCAATTTAAATAGTAGAATACTATTTAAATTGTTCTTTTTGAACCTCTTCAATTTTTCCCCATATATTTACAAATATAGTAAAATCCAAGGAAAACATCCAACTAAAACAACTTTGTATCTAGCTCTTATAGCAACATACCTTCATCTATCCTAGTAACTTAATAAATAAATATCTTACCCACACTTCTATCCACATTCCTTCTTGATTTTACTACTAAACCAAGGCAAAAAATTCCACATTTTCCCACTTTGGAAAATCAATTTGGCAAAATCTTGGCTCATTTCTCCAGACCACCAGTCCTTCACCATCATCTTCTGGTCCTTTGGACAGCTCATTTCAGTCTCCAACAGCCCAGACCAGTACTACAGCTACTTCTTCAACAAAAGTCACTAAACTTCTACTTGGCCAAAATAAGCCCTGCCTGCAAACCACCAAACATGTGGACCGTCACATGGCTGCTATTAAAAAGATGCACATAAATTCAATGTGCTAACTGGCTAAAAATCACTGGTGCTCTTAAAAACACAACAACATCTCTCAAAAAGAAATGAAAATGTATGGAACTTATCTAAAAGAGCCCCATGATCAGGGAATATAGGATATGCAGAGTGTTAGGAACTTAAGAATCCCTATCAAGGCTATATAATAAGCACTAACTCTACAAAAACAGTGAAGCTCTTATTAGCTCATATTGATAATGAAATATCTCTAAGAAGGGCTTTCTACAGTAAATTCATAGAAACTCAATAGAAGGGCTTCAGGGACAAGCATCAGTTTAAAAACAGCTATGGTGTACTACATCAAATACTTTTAAGTGGTGAGAAAGTTCCCTAACTACCCTCAACAAAAAGGTTTGACAACACTTTGCAGCACCAAAGAGACCTAGATAATAAGTTTAGCAAGAGCATATATGAATCCATCAAGACTTTTTATTTGGGACAAAAAAAAGTTGGACAATATTTAAGAGGTACTTAATCAATATATGGCATGTGAGAAGTAGGATCACACTAAATCACAATGTAAGTATGTAGTACCAATATTCATGGACAAAATGTTTAAATTATGGGCACTGGGTATTGTAAGCCTATGCCTGGTAACAAGAAAGACAAAACATACCTCTAACAATCATTGGCTATGAAACAAGATCCCCTGTTATGCAAGCCAATAAAAATATAAGGGCAACAACTTAAGGCTTCTGAACCACAAAAAATTATCATCAATTTTTGTTAACTCTATATTTCTCACCACAGATGAAGATAATAACTTGTCTCAGTTGATTCCAGATTTACCTTTCCAATATTAGTTTCCCTCACATGAACAAAATCTCCTATCAACTATAAGCAAATGAAAGAGCGGAAAGACAGAATGTGCTCCTAGTCAAAACCCTGAGCAGAATTTTAACCAAAACCCCACTACTCTAGACAGATATTATCCCAAAACTACATTGATAAGTTTTCAGACTCAAGTAAATTATAAAACCAGAAAATTATATTTAAAATAGTCAATGGACTTCAACAGTGTTTTTAGCAACTTGGGTTTATGCCTATCACTCTCAGAATCAGCCCCTGAATAGAATTCCCCTGCTACAAAAAAGGTCCTACAGAGATCAGATACAAAAAAGTCAAAAGTGAAGACATCCTACTCCAAGATGAGAGGTTTCAAATTGGTGATGAAGTTTTTATAGCCAACCATGACAAATAGAAATTTCAACTGGGTGTCATTATATACTTCTTGGGATTATATAAATATAGATATAGAGAAAAATAAAAATATAATGATAGTTTAGTTGGTATTAAGATAGAGTACTATATAGTATCATGGGAAGCCACATGTTGTCTATGCGCTCCATGAAAGTTATGGGTGTTTTGGGTTGGTCTCTTCAAAGGATCTGCCATGCTAATCCCTGTAAAGCATGGGATTATGTCAGGAGTGCCACCAACTATTTGATATTTGGGTCATTTATTAGGAAACAATTTCCAAGCAGAAGTAATCAAAGATGTTGCAAAACTGCCTAAGAGAACCAGGAATAGTCATGGAACTAAACCCAAAAAAAACCTAACTCATCAAAGGCATAGAATAAAAAAGTATTCAAATTGATGCATCTTGATTGGCTCCATTTACACAAAGAAACACTAGCCCAAAGATACCCATGATTACTGATATCCAAAGCCAAGCTGGATAAAACCCAATATTGCCTCTTATATAACTCTAAAAGAATTCCCAATACTTTGCTTTTTAACACCTCATGACAGGATGTTATAATTTATTTGATTTCTTCCTCTTGAGAAATAATTTTCCCAATAAATGACTCAGTTATTAAGTAGAAGGTGGCTGTCAGAACTTTTGGTTCTGCTCTCAGACCTGGCAGTCTGATAATTGTTTTCTTTGGTGTGTAATATAGATTTATTAGTCATTATGTTGATATCAGCTTGTATGGCGACAAGCGTTACTTGCGACATCTGGATTTTCCTTGGCACTGCAACGGCAAGCAATGGCAAGGGAGGCAACTACAAGTGGCTAGCTATACAGGCGGCTTGTGTAGTTCTTCAAGTACTGATGAAGGTCTTCAAACTTGGATAGTCTTCTTCTACTGTGAAAACGTTCTACAGTAGACAAGGGTTATTATTGTCTGCCTTCCATTAGTCCAATGAAAGGGCTTTTATAGAGCTTGCGCTCTCTTGCCAGGATAAGATCATCTGGCGCTTCTAACTCTTTTTTGATCAGTCCTTTTGTTCCCAGACTGTCAGCATCAACCCCCAGAGTCAGGCATCCATGCAATGGCATGGGATTCCATATCATAGTACCCTGCACTGGGTACTTGATTGTCATAGAATAGAGCATAATCTATAAGTGTGCAAGCAGTGGCGGCACTAATTGATTACTCTATTTTTAGCGCATATTATTTTGTTCTTAGGCAACTTTTCTGGCATTGATTTGCACTAGCACCAGCAGTTTGCTTGCAAATTGGTCATATGCTTTCAATATTTGGAGGACTCCATAGTTACTAACCTGGTGGTTTACCAGAGTATTTTGGAATAACTCTAGCCAATTGGGAACCATTCATAATTGGCAAGTTATTGTATTCCTGGTTGTTCTTGCTGTAGTAATCCAAATCTACGCTATGAGGGCTTCTTAGATCAATTAGGCCTATTAACAATATATCAGAAGCTTCTACAATTATTGGCTAGGCAGATTGCCAAGGTAAACAAGGTAGAACAAAGTCAGTATAATTCCTGACAGTGGCCATAAGACTCAATCCAGATCTTACATTAGGATTATCCCCTTAATTTTTCAAAGGGGCCCAACTTTTTTAAACCACACATCATACATGATCTACATGGACACTATGTGACATAAAAATAAGCTATATGAAGCTCTTATCTTTTTCTCAATAATTAATGTATTTTTTTAAATATTACCCTTATCTTGTATATTATCTTTCAAGAAGTATATAATTAACATAGTTTTTTATATGAGTCAAAAATTTTATCTGATTGTGATTTAAATTTTAAACCTAGCCTTTTATACCAACCAAGAGAAAACTTTGCCAAAAAAAGGCAATTAAAACTAGGGGCTGTAATAAAGAAAAATATTTATTCATTGGTAATAAGCTAGATTTTTATACCTATGAAGGGTTTCTAATATTTTTGTTTGAAGCCATATAGATAGAACAATGATCAGGCTGGGTAGTAATAAACATCTTGGAATTTTGGCTTTACATTAATAAAGTTGTTTCAATTTTTATTTTGTAATAACTTATTATATTTTTCACATAGCATTGTACCAAGAGCTATAAGAATAAGAAAGATAGCAATTTCAATTTTTATAAATTTATTTAAAGCTGCTTTATAAAGTTTAAATACAGTAGTTTAAAAGCTGTGAAAATAAACACAATCAACTAAAAATAAAACAAAATCCACTCAGCTTAAAAAAAATTAAAAATAAAGGTTTTATGTTAAATTAAAATATATTTGGATTCCCTTCTATTTTTTAGCTGGTATGATTCTGTTATCAGCTAAGTGGTTTTTGGTTTAGGTTGGATGTATTTTTTATCCACACAGCTCTGAAAACTGCTGTGATACAATAATTGCAAAATTTTAGAATTTAAAGGTTAAGTAAAAGATGGCAACTGACCTATGTTATATTGATAAAAGCTCATATGAACCTTACAGTTCTTGAAAGGCTGATAAACAGTGATTATCTTTATTTTTCTCTTACTGATTTCTGCTAAAATATAGCTTAAAATATAATATATTTTTTATTGACTCATGTCAAATAAAATTAATAGTAAATATATTTCATACTTATTTTTTGAAAAAATAGTATACTGAAGACAAACATCTTGTACTGTACTATTTTCTGCCAAGCTTTATGTGAGGCCTAAGCTTTAGATTCTAAATGTGTTAATAAGCTTAAAAACTTGAAGATAATTAGGTGATACAGTAGTTTTTAAAGTTATGGTGCTAAGCAACAAAACTGAAATTTAAGTGGAAACACCTGAGATTTAAATGAAAACAAAATTAAACCCAATTAGTTTATATTGAGTAATAATATATTTAGATTGACTTCTATTCTGTAATCATCTGAATTGTTTTTGTTTAACTCTCAGTTGTTTTTGCTTAAATCTCAGTTTTTTGTTTAGCGCCATAGTTTTGAAAGCCACTGTAATATAAATTTAATTTGAACAAGAGCTTAAAAATTCACTTTAAACAATTAAAACTATTTTTTAGATCAAAAAATAGGTGACCATTGAAAAATAAGCTTTTTATCCCTTTGAATATTTAGCAGAGTAAAGATAGACAGCAGCTTTTTTATTTTGAATTATCCTTTTTATAAAATAAAAGAAATTAATGTGAAGCAGAATTAAAGTGATAATTCAAAATCAAGAAAAAGATAAATTCAGTTGTAATTTTTAAATTAATTTTTTCTCAAATTACACTGATTTTTTACATTGGTTGTTTCCATAAAAAGCACAAATTAAAAAATTCAAAATAGGATGGCTTGTAATAATGCTCCACACATTGATTTAGAAAAACAAACATTTGAATAATAATTTCTTAGATGCACTCATTATTGCTATGAATAAATAGTGTATTTCACAATATATATATATATATATCAAGTAAATTTAGGTTGGGTGCTTGAGATTTCTTTAAGCTTAACACTGATAAATAACTCTCAATAAAATATTTACTCAATTTAAAGTAGCTGTATGTTGGTAAATTGGATTTGTTTATTGAGATTGGGTATCCAAACTCTATTGAGTGGTATTTGTTTTTAAAATAAGCCATGTACCTTATTTTTTTGTAAATTTTAATTAGGGGTTAAATTATTTAATCTAAAATTTATTAGTGTAGCATTTAATTTAATAAAGGGTGATGGATTTGTGACTGCTATCCATTAAGGAATTTCTTGCACCCCTTTAGGCCGGTGGGTTGATTTTGTGCTGCGCTAGCAAATCTGAAGCCGATTTCCAGAAAGCGGATAAATAAATGATCTAAAACCCTTTCCAAACATTGATGTTTGAAACAGGCATGATCTCATCTCTCCTTAACCGACCCCCAAGTTTATCCTTAGTTTTAGCCAGTGGTTCCGTAGTCTATTTCCTGGCGTTTAATATACGCATTGCTAATCGTTTGAAATCCATTCCCGGATTTAATATTTAGCTGAGGAACGGGAACCGAGGAGTTGATTTCCACAGAAGCTTTATTCCAACGAATTGCTGAGTGTCCTGTTCGGCCTCAATCGGTGTCAATGTCGGAGTTAAAAAGGCTACCAAATGTCCGGTCCTTGAACATCCGACAGCCCAATCCGCCGAAGCTGTGGTGCCTTAAGGAGCTCAGGCATGGACTGGAATCGAATTCGATTTGATCAATAACATAGCTTCTTCCGCATGCCTTCTAGAAGAGCATTTCAATTTTTTGAAATCAATGACCAACCAGTCAGTTTTATCGATTTATGCAGTGTTTAGCCATTAGTAGCACAACTCATGGGAATAAAGCATCCGCTCGAGGCCCTACCATCAAATGGGTTCCCGGAAGCTTAATGACTTTTTACTTGATTCGACAAGTTGATAAACTTCATGCTGCTCGGAATAACATGAAATGTGGATAATATAATCGGTGCAAACTAGAGCTAAAATGTACCTTCCTCTTCATCCGAATGGAAATCAGACCTGCCACTTATAACGAATATAATAATTTAATGCATTCGCCTAATAAATAATACAATCTATATCGTAAATTAACCATTGGCTAACTCGATTTGAATTCCAAAATGCATTTGAAAATCTGCCACTTATAGAAGCGCGCAAAGATTTTTTCGCTGGCGAATCAAAGCTGGAATATACCTCGCGCCCCACCCAGATGAAACCAGCCACCCAAAATTTGGTACGGCCTGCGAATAACCGAGGGTGCTCTGGCTCCACCTGATCGAAAATTTAGTCACAATGAAAAACGTGCTTATGAGGCGAACCAGCACCCACACGATCCAGGAACTCATTCCAGGTATATCGGTACGAGCGGCTGTTACCATTTTATAACATGAAATCCAATCGCCAAAACAGAGGATTTTATTTCAAAGCCAGGGGAACGAGCTAAGCTGGTTTCATCCTAGAACCTTGATCGTCATCAATTATTCCCGGGCCACCTAAAGTTCCACCAATCCATTTTACGCTTCGGAAAAGCTCTACCTCCCATTGGTACAAGACGCCAGCTTACGAGCAAAAATATCGGGTGAAAAAATTTATCGAGTTTCCGAACGAAGGGTTTAATTTTTATATGAAATAAGTGAAAACTAAAATATTTTAATTGCCCGCCCATAGCCATGAAAGGACCAAATAATCCAGCGCTGTAATAAAAACGGGGCTTTGAATATAGGAGTGATGGTAAAGATTAGATTTCACCTAGAGAAATCCTGAATAAGTGAAAATAGGCTGATGTGCTTCCTATAAACCAAAATCTGCCCCAAAAATCAGATAACCAAAATCCTGGGTTTCCCAAATCCAAAGTTTGGATTTTTCAGCAAAATATCAAAATGAAATTTTGGGGCAGGAATATATTACATCAAATATTTTTCTGTCAACTGATTTTCAGTCAAATTTGATCCAACTATAAATTTCTTTATATATGAAACTTTTAACTTAACAATAAATAAAGACTTTAAATATAATCTATTTACAAATAAAAGATATTCTTTACACAACTAATTATTTTTAATTCTATTTTTTATTTAAGAGTCTTAATTTTAAATCTTTATCCTTTTAAATGCTAATTAAACTAAATTTAACTGCTAAAAAATAAAATAGGAAACTTAGAAGTTTCAAAGAATAAATTCTATAGGAAATAATTTCTTCATTTTGGTTTTTGATTTTTTTCACTGTAAAGTTAAAAAATTTACTTATGAAGAAAATTACAGTTGGATCAAATTTGACTGAAAATCAGTCATCGGAAAAATAATTGACAGAATATCTTCCTGCCCCAAAATTTTAGCTTGTTTTTAAATTTCCAAATGTGAAAGAAAGGCTACAAATAAAAATAGAAAATGTGTCATCTGAGAGAAACAGCCCTAAACCAGTACTCTACTTTATATAGCTGTTGAGATAGACAAATTAAAATCACACACTTAAAAAAATAATGTTACAATTGTGACAAAATCTTTGATTAATCCCTCTTGGTAAATCAGTTTCACAATAATCAATTTAATTATTAAATAATTGGTGGAATTCCTGCCACACCCTTAAGTTGTATGGGGATTGTTGTGTTTGGCTCCTGGGGATGACATCCAGGAGGACATGGCAGGAAATCTTTATAACAAAAGAGTTGAGGTTCAAAGCTAGTCTTGGGTTAGCCTTCAGGGCAAAATTAAGGACACATACCTTAATTTCCTGGAATACAAGATGAGTAATTCCTTTTGGCAAAAAGGAAAGGAAAAAACTTGAAGAATATTAAAGCCAACTGTCAGGAATGACAATTTGGATTTCCCCAATCCCCCAAAACACAGACCAAAGCTGAACCCTCCCACAACCCCCTCCCCCCCTCCCCGGCCAATACGGGGAAACGCTACAACCCCAACCAAATAAAACAAATCCAACCCGACCCCACCCCCCCCCAACCCAAACCCCTCCTTGCCCTCGCCAAATCCCCCCACAAAAGCCAATAAAACATACCCCCCATTTTCCCACGCCTGCAATACCCTTGCTCCTCCTGTCCTATTTAAAAATTCCCCCCTCCCCCTTATTCCCAACTCCCCCACAGTCCCAAGGAAGCCACCCAACCCACAGAAGCACCCTACATTTGAATCAATTAAAAGAAGGGTTTTGATCTTTTCCACCCTCCCGGGGCCGGGGGGGGAGTCCCCCGCCACCCCTCCCCCTCCCCCCATCCAACCCACCCCCCCCACCCCAAAAACACAAAAACCCACCCAGGGAGGAATAAGTGGGGGGGAGAAAAGACCCCCACCCCAAAACAAAAACAACATATCTAATAAAATATTTTTATAAAAATTTTTTTTTCTTTATTCTCCCCATTTCTTATATTTTTTTATATTATATTATATCCCCTCACCCCCAGCTCACCTCACCCCCCCCCCCCCCCCCCCCCCTTTCCCCCCCCCCCCCCCTCCCTCCTCCCCCCCCAAACCCCCAAGGCACCCCACAAACCACCCTACCCCCACTAACCCACCCCCCAACCCCCCCCCGAGGACCTCTCCCCAGAGGACCTCCCCGCAAAAAACAACCCAAAACCGGGGGCCCCTCAAAATTACCCCCCCCCTCCCCAATACACAATAAACCACCCCCCCCCCCCCACCAAACCAATAAACCCCCCCCCACCCCCCCCCCCCCCCCCCCCCCCCCCTCCCATTTTCCCCTCCCCCTACCCTCATTGTTATTTATAATTTTATTTTCTTCCCTGGTGGTTTTGTGGTGTTGTGGTGCCCCTGTCCCCCCCGGGTTGTTGTGGGGGGTTCTATGTTGTTTCCTCCTCTCCCCTTCCCCCCCATCCCCCCCCCCTCCCCCCCCCCCCCGCCCCCGCCCGCCCCCCCCCCCCCCCAACACAAATGTGGATAAACAAGTCTTTATTAGTAAAAATGATTTGGTTAAATAGTAGACAAGGGTCAATGATCACTCAATAGGTAGACAGAGTGACAGAGGGGGTCATTTTGTGTTGAAATCATACCAGGATCAGTCAAGGGCTGGTATGGTAATCCGGAATAGATAGACATTGATTTTGACCCATTTACAGAAGGCAAGGAATATCCAAAGTTAAAAGCAAAACCAACCAAATCTTTGCACATATTACTATTTGAAGGCCATATTAAAATAGCATTAATGGCGCAATTTTCAACAGAAATTGTCCTATTGTGATTAGTTGGTAAGCTAGACACAACTGCCACAATAGACTTCCTATACATTAGAGTTACAATCAATATATTGAGAAGTACTTTCACACTGATGAAATACAGTTCCTTAGATCTATTGAGCCATTTACTTTATTTGGAATCAATGTCTTCTTATCTGTGCCATCAAGAGGAAGTAATGTACATGTAATAACTCTCACCTGAGCCACAGTGGTAAAAAGAGGTATAATGGCTTAATCATATCTTCTTTTTGTAAAAACAACAGGGTCAGATCCCCAGCAAGTTTCCAAATAAGCAGGCTTGTGACCCGCAACCTGACTGTCATAGCCCATACCAGAGTCCAACTGGGCTCCCACAGGGGAGGCAGGCTGAGCCTGGAAGACCATGTACACAATAGGCGCAATACAGACCAGATAGTTGACAGCAGTAGCAAGAGGGCGCCAACTCCCAGTATGGGGCACAACCTGGTTGGCCAGCCCCAATACTGTGATGTAGACAAAACCCAATTTACTGAAGTCCTGGATGGGAGGTGCATTGGGTAGGGGGATGTCGGAAATTTTGCCATTAATGCTATTTTAATATGGCCTTTGAATAATGATAAATGCAAAGATTTGACTGGTTTTGCTTTCAAGTTTAGAATCCTTGCTTTCTGTAAATGGGTCTGTGCCAATATCCACCCATTCTAGAATACCATACCTTCCCTTGTCTGATCCTGGTATGACCTCATCCCAACGTGATCCCCTCAGCCACTCTGTCTATCTAATGAGTGATCACTGTCCCTTGCCTACTATTTAATTAGAATTATTTCTACTAATAAAGACAGGTTTATCCACATTTGCCTTGGCTTTAGTATTCTTCCAAGCTTTTTCCTTTCCTTTTGCCAAAAGGAAGTCCTCATCTTGTATTCCAGGAACTTAAGGTATTTGCCCTTAATTTTTCCCTGAAGGCTAACCCAAGGCTAGCTTCAAACCTCAAATATTTTGTTATAAAGATTTCCCGCCGTGTTCTCCTGGATGTTGTCCCCAGGAGCCAAACACAACAGGGGAACAGCAGGAATCTCCTTCATTTTAGGTGGAAGATCCAGGTAATGAGAATGGTAATACTCCATGTCAAGGGCACAGGGAGGACTGACAGAGGCAGCAGGAGTATAGCCAGGGGGATGTGAGTAGGCAAGATTGTATTGTGTGGTGGATTCACAAATAGATACAAAGAGAATAATTAAATTGGAGCAAAAATAAACAATTCCTGCAATAAGATACTGTAAATTCAGAACCCGAACGTAAAAATGCGGGATTGTCAAATCCTCGTTCCCCAATTCACAAAACCCTTTTGCGCGTTATTTTTTTTTTTTAAATTAATTTTTTTTTTTTTTTTTTTTAATTTTTAAAAAATAAAAGCACACACCAAACCCCCTATAAAACAACCATACTTAAATATATCCATTCGACAAACAAAAAAAATAAAAATCAAATATAATAAATCCTTAAACATCCACCACCCTTTTTATTTATTTTATATTTTTTTTTTTTATAATGTTATATAAAAAAAACAAACACAAAAAAAATATATATTAAAATCACAAATACTAAAAAAAAACACAAAAAAAATAAAACAAATACAAATAAAATAAAAATTAAGAAACAAACCAAACCCAACCAACCCCACTCGCCCCCCCCCAATAAAATAAAATAAAAATAAACCCAAAAACCCCACCCCATTAATCAATTAAATTAAATAAAAAAAAAAAATAACCAAAAATGAAACAATATTCTATTACTCAAACCAAAATATCAACAATACAACCACCATAACATTAATTATTAATCTACTTCCTATCACCCCAATACTTCAAAATTTTTTATTCCCCCCCCCCACCGCGGCCCGCAACCAACCTCCTTGGAAGAAGGAAGAGAGAGGGAAAGGAAAAAAAAATATAATAATAATAAATATATTTTTAATTATTATATATAATGATATTAAATTAAATTAAATATAAAAAAATAATAATAATTATAAAAAAATAAATATAATAAATTATTTTTTTTTTTTTTTTTTTTTTTTTTTTTTTTTTTTTAAATTTAATTAACTATTTACACTTCCCCCTCCCACCCCCATACCCAAAAAAACACAGAAACCCAATACATAAACACCAACCCAAAATACAACTAAAAACAATATTAAAATATATTCTATAAATAAATATAATAATATAAAAAAACTATCATAATCTAAAATAAAATTTTTTACCTTCAAAAAAAATATATTTTTTAATATAAAAATAAATAAATTTTAAATAATATTTATCACAAAACCACACAATACCCCTCAACATCCCCTTAAAACCCCCCTTAAATTAATTATTATAAAATTAATATATATTATTTATAATAATATTTTTTTATTTTTTTAATATTTTTTTTTATTATTTTTTTTTTTTTTTATAATAATTTTATTTAATTTTTATAATATAAAAATTCAATACATAAATAATAAAACACCACACTCATTCATTAATTTTTTATTTTTTTTTTATTTTTTTTTTTTTTTTTTTTTTTTATTTTTTTTTTTATTTTATAAATAATAAAAAAAAAAAATACAAAAAAAATTAAAAAAAAAAAAATAAATATATTAAAAATTTATTTTATATTTTATTTATTTTTTTATTCAATTTTTCGCTTAAATAACATGAATAATAATTTAAAAAATTGATTATAAATTTTTTTTATTTTTTTTTTTTTTTTAATAATTTCTGGGCATAAACTTGCTTTATTAAGACGTCAACAGTGAGGAGGGCTTTTCCTCCTCGCTATTTATACTTATTGGTGATTTTGAGGCTTTTAGTGCCACCAGAGAACTGATGGCATCAACTGCAGTTAAACTTACAATTTTCTCTGGTATTTGCGTACTTGGACCAGGGGGTGGGTGCTCATTGGTTGGTATAACATGAACCTTTATTGAATTACAGCATACCAAGGTGCCACAGTTATTTATAGAACTCACAAGTGATCAAGCACCCAATCACATTATCAAACAATTAAGCTCTCAATATTACATTTCCCAATATTGAGAGGCCTGAGTTTGTTAATAGAATCAAAGCCAGGGATTTGAGGCTCATGTGCCTCTCAAATCCCAGGCCATTTGTTAGTCAAAAGGCGGGGTTTCTGGCTCTGGGAGGTACTTGACAGGGGTTCCCAAGCTTTGGGGGTTTTTGCCTCTAGGATTGTCAGCTGATTGTCCAGGGCTTTCTAGGCCCTGACATCATCCCCTACCATAGTCAATCTCACAGAGCACAGCTCTTTATTCCAAGATTTGTATTCCTTCAACAGAGTAGCAATGTTCTCAAGGTTAGATTCTGGTTCCCAAGTATTCTCTTTGTTGGGTTACCCTTTTCATTTGATCAGGAAGTGGGGTTTAAGGTATCAGAGTTTGTGTCCCAGGATAGCTTTGACCTTGTGTTCCGTGAAGCTTCCTACTTTGATGGGTGGAGGAGCCGTTCTCACTATCTGGTGCAGGAGAGAAGGTCCTTTCTTCTTTGATAACAGGAAGCGGTGGAATAAATTTTGAATCTTACATCTGGGGGGCAGTTCTATTTGGTAGGCTCCAGTACCAATTTGTTTAAGACCTTGTAAGGACCTGTTTGTTGGGTGCTCAAGCTAGCGCAAGGGGCAGTGGTCTTGATGTTCTTTGCACTTGTGACCATATGACAGTCACTGTTAAGTATTTACCCAAATAAAATCTCCAAGATATAAAGTTGTTCTGTTTTTGATATTTTTTTATGTAGATAGGTTTGGCTGGAATTCTTCAGATAAAGATTCCCTAAAAACTCAGTATCTATATTCAATAAAAGAACAGAAGGCAAGATTGGCCAAATCAATCTTGGAGACTGGGCATCTCAAAGAAACAAGTTAATTGACTGTGAAGGTTAATTAAAAATATTGAAATATAATTAATGTGGATTTCATTATATTGGTTAATTACCTTGACTGTTTCAAGAGGTATGGTTGTGGTGAACCATAGGTAAACCCCCAAATTTGGGTTTAAAAACACTGTGGTGGTGTTTTGTCTGAGGTTTAAAGTGTTTTAACGGGTTTTAAAACGCAAGAAAACCATTAAATGTAACAATAACTGAATAAAAATAATGATACCTAGGAATTCAGGTTTGATCAGCTGGTTCCCAGTTGGAACATCAATAGCTGAGTTTTGGGATGTGTAATCCATAGGGTTTTGGCGCCAGGAGCTGGGAAAGCTCCATGCTGAATTGGTACATTGGGATGAATGGAGTCAGGTGACTTCTTCCCATTGTAGGTTGGTTCTCATAGGCTGAGAAATATTGGTGATCTTTTAGGTAAAGATCTAGGTTTGGATGACTCAAATGTCATAGATCATGTGATATGAATCATAGGTTGATTCAGGAACCGGAGGGGTTGTCAGCCAAATATGCCCCAAATGGTATATAAACAAAAACAGCTAATTTTAAACAAAGATATATATTGTCAATTTTGACGCTTTCCCCTCAACTTCTTTTTAATTATCATGTCTTCTTTATTACTATTTGAAAGAGCAAAATTCAGGATGCTTTGTGTTGAGGCTGCTGCTGCAAGAAAGGCAGTTCCTACCAGCTTGCTTGAGGAGGCTAGGGCAAGTCTGGAGGTCTCTAAGATTGCACCTGAGGAATCTTTGGTAGAAGTGAAAGTGGCTTTTGAAGAACTATACTCAACTATTTTGCTAAAGAGGGAACCCCAACACAAGGAAATTGAGTTTATGCATGGGACTCCTGGAACTTGCTGTTAGGGTTCAATGAAATTTTGCAACAAGTAAAGGACAGAGCCAATTGTGAAGTTGAGGCGCTAAGAAATAGAGAGGAAAAGAGTGTCAAAATTATGGCTTGTTGGAGAGATGACAATAAAGTGTTGTCTCACAAAATTGCCTCCCTGGAGGCAAAGAACCTCAAAGCTTTGTCACAGAAAGGCACCAGTAACAAGAGTCAAGGGCAAGATAACAGTAAGTTTGACTGGTTAGACCTGGCTCTGTCATAACGCTGAGGTACATAAAATCTCCTACTTTGATTAGGGGGCCAGGGCTTTGTTTCTTATTGGCAAAGTCCTTGAATATTTGTACAGCTCTTGTTAGGTTCTGGGCACATTCTTCTTGGCACGCGTGGATGTTGCTGACCCAGTATTGAGACGGATCCAGGTCTAATCAGTCCAAACTACCATTATCCTGCCCTTGACTCTTATTGCCATTGCCTTCCTGTGACAAAGCTTCAAGGAGCTTTGCCTCCAGGGAGGCAGTTTTATCCAAAAAAACTTTATTGTCATCCCGCCAACAAGCCATTATTTCAATGCTTTTTTCCTCTTGTGCTTTCAACGCCTTAATTTCACTATTTGCCATCTCTTTTACTTGTTGCAAGATTTCATCTCATCCTACCAACAATTTCCAAGCATCCCAAGCATAAATTTGGTTTCCTTGGGCAGGAGTCCCTTCTTTTGCAAATTAATTGGAATACAGCTCTTCAAACACAGGTTTTACTTCCACCATGGACTCCTCAGGCACAGTCTTGGTGACCTCCAAGCTTGCCCAAGCTTCCTCTAACAAACTTGTAGGAACCTCTTTCCTGGCAGCAGCGGTTTCCACGCAAAGTACTCCAAATTTGACCCTTTCAAAATTTAATAAAGAAGACATAATAATTGAAAAGGTAGTTTAGGGGAAAGCATCAAAATTGACAATATATATCTTTATTTAAAATTAGCTAATTTTGCTTATATACCATTTGTGGCATATTTAGCTAAAAACCCCTCCAGTTCCTGAATCAATCTATGATTCATATCACGTGGTCTATGACATTTGAGTCATCCAAACCTAGATCTTTACCTATAAGATCACCAACAATTCTCAACCTATGAGAATTGACCTACAATGGGCAGAAGTCACCTGACTCCATTCAACCCAATGTACCAATTTGGCATGGAACTTCCCCAGCTCCCAGCGCCAAAACCCTGTGGATTACACATCCCAAAACTCAGCTACTGATGTTTTAACTGGGAACCAGCTGATTAAACCTGAATTCCTAGGCATCCTTGCCTTTATTTAGTTATCTTTGCATTTAATTGGTTTTTGCCTTAAAACCCATTAAAATGCTTTGAAACTCAAACCAGGCGCCACTGTGGCACCCAGCAATTTTCCCAGGCGGCGCCTTAGCGCCTGAAAAATTCACTAGGTGGTGCTTTTAACCCATAATTTGGGGGTTTACTTTTGATTGACCTTAATCAAACTTCTTGACACAGTCAAGGCAATTACCAATATAATTAAATCCTCATTAATTATATTCCCATACATCTATTAATTAATGTTACTGGTTAATTAAATTGTTTTTGAGATGCCTAGTCTCCAAGATTGATTTGGCCAATCTTGCCTTCTGTTCTTTTATTGAATATATATACTAAGTTTTCAGGAATCTTTATCTGAAGAATTCCAGCCAAACCTATCTACATAAAACAAGCAGCAAAAACAGAGCAACTTTATATCTTGGATTATTTATCTGGCTAAATACTTAACAGTGACTGTCATACGGTCACTGTTTCCGTCACTCTAATGATGCTCCACCTCAACCTTACCCTGTGCCTGGCAATGGCCACAACCAAGTGTGCCGCCAGCTATGCCCACAAGACAACAGGGCTAAGCACCCCTGCTTGAGGGAACTCTAACTAGCACAAATTGAGGACCAGGGAAAAGCCTGGGGGTTGTAGCTATAAGATGTTCTACAACCCCACTTGACCCTCACTCTCAATCCCTCTTAGCAAAGAACCCCTGCAACTACAAACTTCATGAAGTTGAAACCCTCAATGTCTTCCAGGTTCATAGCAAAAACCCTATACTTCAAGCCAATCACGCCAAATAAAGTAACTTGCTTGGCCTACCCCTTGATTTCCGTGGGAACATCTATAATCTACTGGTAGATACTGGTGCCAATCACACCATGGTTGATCAGAAGTTTGCAGACTCTCAACAACTAGACCAAGTGCCAAGCAGGTTCAAGGCAGTACAAGTGGCTGATTTTCCAAAGAGTGACATTTACCCATGAGATGGTCCCCTTCTTTGTGAGAATGGGGAACATCCAGGTTAAGCTATCTGGACCAATCATGGCCAGACTCAGCCACAATGTCATTGCTGGCCTTGACTGGCTTTGCCACAACTGTCCCTACATTGACTGAGATACATATATAATTACCCTCAATAGAAATGGGGTTGGTTTTCATATATATCATGTCAAAATAAGCAAGTTGTTTCATGATACTGTGTTTGTTAGAATAACAGAGACAGGCTTGTACAACTTCAAGGTGGAAACTAGACTTCAACCAGTGTTCAGTTGAGGTTATCCACACAGAACCACCTGCAGCCCTTCCCTTGACCACTTCACCCCCACCAGCGCTTGCTGCACTACTCAAGGAGTACAAGGACGTCTTCAGCAAACTGCTGGACCAACTACCTACCCCTCAAGAAATCCAGCATGCTGTACAACTCCAAGGATTGCTACCTAAGACAAGCCCCTTATATTGTCTTACACCAAATGAAGATGAGACTCTCCACCAGCACCTTGTGGACGCGCTTGACAAGGGCTTCATTTGCCTCTTGCTCTCTCCATACGGGGCAGCTTTCTTCTTTGTAGCCAAGAAGGACGGGTCCCTTTGCCTGGTCACAGACTACCGCGCCCTAAATGAGGTGACAATTAAGAACAAGTACCCCCTGCCGTTGATTGACAACATTTTTGACACACTCACGGGTGCAAAATTCTTTAGCAAGATTGATCTCACCGCAGAGTACAACCAGGTCTGCATTGCACCAGGGGATGAGGAAAAAACTGCCTTCTGCACACGTTAAAGGTTGTTTGAGTGTCAGGTCATGAACTTTGGGATGACCAACACTCCTTCCACCTTTGCTATGTTGATGATCAAAGCATTTGAGGAATTGATAGGAAATGTGTGGTTGTGTACCTTGATAACATTATTGTCTTTAGTCAAGATAAAACCACACACCTCCAGCAACTCTGTGCTGTTCTCAACACCCTTTGGAAAACCCAGCTAAAAGCTAAACCCTCCAAATGCAAGTTTCTTAAGTAAGAGTTGCTGTTCCTTGGGCACAACATATCTGCTCAAGGGATAAAGCCCAACCCTGCCAAGATCAAGGCAATCCCTAGTATGCCACCTCCCACTGATGTGGGCCAGGTGTGTACATTCTTAGGCATGGTTGCCTACATGCACAAGTTCATTCCCAATTGTGGGGAACTAATTGCACCTCTCACCAAACTTATAAACACTAAGCAGCGCTTCTACTGGACCCCTGCCAGAGATCAAGCCTTCAAGACATTGAAGCAGAGACTTACAACAACACCTGTACTACAGTTACCCAATCAAAACTGCCAGTATAAACTTGAGACTGACGCCTCTGACAGGGCCATAGGGGGTGTGCTACGGGTAGAAACTTACAATGGTGTCTTCCTCCCCGTGGCATATGAGTACAGGAAGCTTACCAACTTGGAACAATATTACCCCATTCATGATAAAGAATTAGCGGCAATTGTACACTGTGTTGAGAAGTGGCGCTAACCGGAAAGGGGCCACCTTTTCACCCTGCATCCTGACAGATCACAAGTCACTCCAATACTTCAACACACAGTCCCACTTGACATGCCGCCAAGCAGGCTGGGTTGAGCGTCTATCCCACTACCAGCTGGGCATTGAGTACAAGCCTGGGAAGGAACTTGTCACAGCTGATGCCCTCTCACGGCTCTATGTAGTGTCCATCACCAGGGACAATGGCTTGGATCCAGATTAGCTAATGATTTATCTCTGTCTGGAAGCAACTTGTTACAAAGGCCTTAACTCAGTAATCATCTTGAAGCTAAAGGAAAACAAAATTCAGTTCACCACTAATGCTGGCAACGTCTGCCATTGGGCAGAGAAAGGTGAGAAGACGCCTTACATTCCCACCACGCAACAAGGGGACACAATATTGCACTACCACCAAACCCTGGGTCACATCAGAGGGTATAACCTCTTTGAGATCATGAAATGAAAGGTTTGGTGGTTGCGCATGCATCAAGACATCTTGGACCTCCTTGAAAAGTGTGTGTTGTGCAAAAAGAACACATCCAAACCTGTGCCCCCAAGTCTGTCCTGCCCATCAAGGCCATGGAACCCTTTGAGCAGTGGGCCCTCAACATTGTGGGGCCACTCCCCAAAGAAAGACTGGGAAAAGAGTACATTATCACTGCCATTGATTACTTCACTTGCTGGCCAGTGGCCTGGGCAACAACCAAACACACTGCCACCACCATTACCTGCTTTATTGGCAAGAAAATTGTGGTCTGTTTTGGGCAACCCAAATTCCTCATCACAGATGGCAGCCCTGAACTTGTTGGGCACGTCATGAAGGCATAGTGCACCAAGAATGCACTCCAACAGATAATCACAACCCCATACCATTCACAAGCCAATGGACACATAGAGAAATTAAATGGCTCACTGGTTCAATTGATTGCCAAGCTCTCACAGGAACAACCCAAACCCATGGACTGAACACCTGCCTACCGCTCTACTTATTTTACAAGCAAGGATTAACGGAGGCACCAGGTTCAGCCCCAGCACCCTGGCCTTTGGAACACCTGGCAGCTTGACAGGAGTTGAACAAGGGAAGTTGTGGTCCAGAGTTCCCAAGAAACCTCCCCTGTTGACAACTCCATCCCTGAACCAATGGTGTGCCAAGACCTGAGAGATCAAACACAAACAAATTGAAGGAGGAACAAAGCACCTTGAGGCAATATATGCCGTAGGTGACCCTGTCTACACCCTCAACCCCAATTCTGCCAAATTAGAGCCCAACCACATAGGGCCCTTCAAGATAGCCGCGGTCTATGACAATCAAACCTATCAACTCAAAGATGCCCAGGGGAATACCAAGAAGCTCCACCATGATTGCTTGCACCCCTGCTGCGCCATCCCCACACAAAGGTTGTTTGTGCAGACTTTCCCAGATCTTCTGCAGACTCCAATACTGGTGTCTGACAACAAACAGGGGGCAAGGGGGGGGTGTTGCAACCAATTTTCCATACTTGCCTGCTAACGTATCTTACAATACGCAGGGAGCACTCAATGAGTCACCCCTTAACGTGTCTAACAACATGAGGCAATCTGATGGCAATGTCAAATGGCAGGCACTTTCTCTTAATTAGGAGC